>JAWKAU010000665.1:0-45000 GCA_033398695.1 Orobanche coerulescens
GCAAGAAAATGTTATGATTACGGAACATCTATATCTTGAGCCTTACCAATATTTTGATATGAAAGTCGACGACGAAGCATTTTTCCCAGGTCTTGAAGTGGCATCCGATGAAGGGCGACCTATTATTACTATCGTGCTTCCCATTTCAGATGTCCGATTATATGATGATTCATATCGTGATATCGGTATTACCTCGCAGAATAATTATTATTATTTCATTAATAATGATAGTTATTTGTTTGGTGATTCCCGGAGATCCCATACTACTTATCGTCTCAAGATTTTGGGCCATGTACGCATCATGGACATTTTCGAGATCAAATACTTAGAGGCTTTAGTTAATTATCTTGATGACGAAGGGAGTTCGTAATTGAGGACAATTCCCTTTAAAGGTGGAGGGAATGATACGAAATTAACTAGTCAAAATGAAGAAGACGGAGCAAGGATCAAAATAAACGGTCTTACGACGCGTCATGCACATACGACGACATTTTTAGGCGAGAAAACGGACATAAGACGTAAACGGAATGTCCAACCTGCCGGAAAATATCCAACATGCCGGAAAATGCCAAGCCTGCCGGAAAATATCACACCTGCCGGAAAATGCCGAGCGGCTGCCGACCGAACTCGGCCGTGTCGTCCGACACGGCCCGGCTGCATTTGTCCTAAATGCCAAAGTCACCGTCGGCCGGACCGTGTCGGGTGACACGGCCGCGCCACACTCTTCTCGATAAGGAAATCTCGCCGTCCGACCAACCCGACCGTGCCAGGCGACACGGCCGAGTCCCGCCGAACGCCTTGTCGCGCCGCATGGCCGAAGCCGCCGCTTGACGCCCTTGTCGCGCCACGCGGTCGATTCATTGCCGGACGTCCTTGTCACGCCGCGACCGTGTCAATCGGACATGGTCGAGTCACTGCCGACCAGATGCGCGCCGCGGCCGTGTCAAGCGACACGACCCGTGTCCGGCAGCCAGCCAACTTTTTTTTTATTGCTGATTTTTGTGTGTTTTGTATTCTCTTTTCCTTTCTTTACTCTTTTAGGGATTGTGTTCCCATGTTTTGTGATTTATGTTTCTTTTTCTTATTTTATTTGATTTGTTTTTATTATTCAAAGATTTTGTAATCTTTGAATTGTTTTCTTTAACTTTTAGGAAGACTTGAGGTTTCCTATATATAGCTTGTATAAGCATTGTAAGAGGATGGTATTAGATTATGAATTTGAATGTTGTGAAAGAATACACTTTGTATTTCTATACTTGGTAAATGATTTTTACCGAAACTTGATTTTTATTCGATGCGTTTTCGAGTATTAACCCGATTAATTCTCAATAGGTCTTGAGAAGAAATCATCTTATCGAATTATAGGTCAAATTCGATAAACCCTTGTTCTTGATCATTCAAGTCTTCTTGAACGATATTATCACTTTTTTCGATATTACTTCCATTTTCCATTTGTTCGAATTTTCATTGTCATATTCGATATTACTCCGACAAAATACATCCAAAAACACCATACTCGTAAAAAGCCTTCCGCTACGATATTCTTACGCACACTCCGAACGATACGTATGCACTTTTCCGGGATAATTCGTATCATAAGTGGTATCGGAGCCCAAGGTCATCTCCTTGGGCGATTTATTCAACAATTGCTTGTCGAAGAAAATATCTCTTGATTCTTGTCATCGGAAACCACACCTGAATTTCTTAATTCAGTTAAGGTTCTTGATCTTTCAACAAAATGGAGTTCAACGATATTTATCTCTTGGCGATATTACGCGACGCATTACACAAACAGATCGAGTTCATGGGATATTCCGATCCGTATGTGTTGATTGGCTCCACATTTGTGAGGAGTTTTTCAACCACAATTCAATTCCAAAGATCGCCGAGTCTCGTTGGCGACGAAACGCCTTCGTGGTCGCGCCGACTCCGGTGGCGTAAATTGAAAACCACTGCTTACACCAAGGTAAACCCAAACTAAGAGACTGAACAAATTCATAAAACACTTTACTCAAAAATTCATCCCCACAAATTCTCACCGCCACGATCCACCAAGGGCACCACACCGAAATTGCGTGTTCAAGACCACCCCGCCACCGGCATTCGATCTAAGGTTTTTCCCCATCAAGGAATTCCCAGCAGAATCCTTTTTCGATGAAGACGATGTCCTTACGGTCATTTTCAATAAAGTAGACGAGACAAAGTTTTCAATGGAGCAATTCAACGAAGAAGATGAGTTGAGCCGTGTCTCCCTAGTTGACGAACATGGATCTTGCTACTTTGAGCATGGGCCAGTTGCTTGTGTTGGCCAATTTGACCAAGACGGACCAACTTATGTTAATGGTGAGGAACTTGTTAGTGTCATGGAAACCGGGCCGGATTATGAAGGGCCACCAGTATTTGATACCGAACCAGTTGACGAAGAGGATCCCATAATTGATTCTGTGTTTCCCATTTTTGATGGTGCACCCGACGTGAAATCATTAATACTTCCCATTTTTGATGTTGTGCCCGACGACGATCCATATCTCGATGAAAGTTGTTTTGAAGATTTTCGTCCAATTAATGATGCACTTATTGAGGTGTTTTCGGTTCTTGATACGGAGCAAGAAGATGTTATGATTCCTAACATCTATATCTTGAGCCTTACCAATATTTTGATATGAAAGTCGCACGACGAAGCATTTTTCCTGTGTCTTGAAGTGGCATCCGATGAAGGGCGACCTATTATTACCGCCGTGCTTCCCATTTCGTATGTCCGTTATATGATGATTCATATCGTGATATCGGTATTACCTCGCAGAATAATTATTATTATTTCATTAATAATGATAGTTATTTGTTTGGTAATTCCCTGAGATCCCATACTACTTATTGTCTCAAGATTTTGGGCCATGTACGCATCGCGACATTTTCGAGATCAAATACTTAGAGGCTTTAGTTAATTATCTTGATGACGAAGGGAGTTCGAATTGAGGACAATTCCCTTTAAAGGTGGAGGGAATGATACGAAATTAACTAGTCAAAATGAAGAAGACGGAGCAAGGATCAAAATAAACGGTCTTACGACGCGTCATGCACATACGACGACATTTTTAGGCGAGAAAACGGACATAAGACGTAAAAGGAATGTCCAACTCGCCGGAAAATGTCCAACATGCCGAAAATGCCGAGTCTGCTGAAAATATCACACCGCTGGAAAATGCCGAGCGGCCGCCGACCCGGCCAGTCGTCCGACACGGCCTGCGCCGCATTTCGTCCGAAATGCCAAAGTCATCGCCGGCCGAACCCGACCGTGTCAGCGGCGACACGTCGCCACACTCTTCTCGAAAAGGAAATCTCGCTGTTCGACCAACCCGATTGCGTGGGCGACACGGCCGAGTCCTCGCCGAACGCCCTTGTCGCGACGCGGCCGAAGTCATTGCCGGACTTCCTTGTCGCGCCGCGGCCGATTCGCTATCGGACGCCCTGTCACGCGGCGATCGTGTCAATCGGACATGGTCGAGTCACTACCGACTCAGATGCGCCATGGCCGTGTCAAGCTGACACGCCCGTGTCCTGGCAATACCAACTTTTTTATTGTTGATTTTTGTGTGTTTTGTATTCTCTTTTCCTTTATTTAATCTTTTATGGATTGTGTTAGCATGTTTTGTTATTTATGTTTATTTTTCTTATTTTATTTGATTTATTTTTATTATTCAAAGATTCTAATCTTTGAATTGTTTTCTTTAACTTTTAGGAAGACTTGAGGTTTCCTATATATAGCTTGTATAAGCATTGTAAGAGGATTGTATTAGATTATGAATTTGAATGTTGTGAAAGAATACACTTTGTATTTCTATCCTTGGTAAATGATTTTTACCGAAACTTGATTTTTATTCGACGCTTTCTAGTATTAATCCGATTAATTCTCAATAGGTCTTGAGAAGAAATCATCTTATCGAATTATAGGTCTAATTCGATAAACCCTTGTTCTTGATCATTCAAGTCTTCTTGATCGATATTATCACTTTTTTCGATATTACTTCCATTTTTCATTTGTTCGAATTTTCATTGTCATATTCGATATTACTCCCACAAAATACATCCAAAAACACCATACTCGTAAAAAGCCTTCCGCTACGATATTCTTACGCACACTCCGAACGATACATATCCACTTTTCCGGGATAATTCGTATCATAAGTGGTATCGGAGCCCAAGGTCATCTCCTTGGGCGATTTATTCAACAATTGCTTGTCGAAGAAATAACTCTTGATTCTTGTCATCGGAAACCACACCTGAATTTCTTAATTCAGTTAAGGTTCTTGATCTTTCAACAAAATGGAGTTCAACGATATTTATCTCTTGGCGATATTACGCGACACATTACACAAACAGACCGAGTTCATGGGATATTCCGATCCGTAAGGTGTGTTGATTGGCTCCACGCTTGTGAGGAGTTTTTCAACCACAATTTAATTCCAAAGAGACCACCGAGTCTCGTTGGTGACGAACGCCTTCGTGGTCGCGCCGACTGGGTGGCGATTTGAAAACTAGCCGTTTACACCAAGGTAAACCCAAACAAAGAGACTGGAACAAATTCATAAAACACTTTACTCAAAAATTCATCCCCACAAATTCTCACCGCCATGATCCACCAAGGGCATCACACCGGAAATTGCGTGTTCAAGACCACCCCGCCACCGCATTCGATCTAAGGTTTTTCCCCATCAAGGAATTCCCAGCAGAATCCTTTTTCGATGAAGACGATGTCCTTACGGTCATTTTCAATAAAGTAGACGAGACAAAGTTTTCAATGGAGCAATTCAACGAAGAAGATGAGTTGAGCCGTGTCTCCCTAGTTGACGAACATGGATCTTGCTACTTTGAGCATGGGCCAGTTGGTTGTGTTGGCCAATTTGACCAAGACGGACCAACTTATGTTAATGGTGAGGAACTTGTTAGTGTCATCGAAACCGGGCCGGATTATGAAGGGCCACCAGTATTTGATACCGAACCAGTTGACGAAGAGGATCCCATAATTGATTCTGTGTTTCCCATTTTAGATGGTGCACCCGACGTGAAATCATTAATACTTCCCATTTTTGATGTTGTGCCCGACGGCGATCCATATCTCGATGAAAGTTGTTTTGAAGATTTTCGTCCAATTAATGATGCACTTATTGAGGTGTTTTCGGTTCTTGATACGGAGCAAGAAGATGTTATGATTCCTGAGCATCTATATCTTGAGCCTTACCAATATTTTGATATGAAAGTCGATTTACGAAGCATTTTTCCTGTGTCTTGAAGTGGCATCCGATGAAGGGCGACCTATTATTACTGTCGTGCTTCCCATTTTAGATGTCCGGTTATATGATGATTCATATCGTGATATCGGTATTACCTCGCAGAATAATTATTATTATTTCATTAATAATGATAGTTATTTGTTTGGTGATTCCCGGAGATCCCATACTACTTATCGTCTCAAGATTTTGGGCCATGTACGCACTGCAGACATTTTCGAGATCAAATACTTAAAGGCTTTAGTTAATTATCTTGATGACGAAGGGAGTTCGGAATTGAGGACAATTCCCTTTAAAGGTGGAGGGAATGATACGAAATTAACTAGTCAAAATGAAGAAGACGGAGCAAGGATCAAAATAAACGGTCTTACGACGCGTCATGCACATACGACGACA
Source organism: Orobanche coerulescens (assembly GCA_033398695.1). Classification (NCBI taxonomy): domain Eukaryota; kingdom Viridiplantae; phylum Streptophyta; class Magnoliopsida; order Lamiales; family Orobanchaceae; genus Orobanche; species Orobanche coerulescens. Next base: position 5,685 of record JAWKAU010000665.1, read on the forward strand.
TTTTTAGGCGAGAAAACGGACATAAGACGTAAAAGGAATGTCCAACCTGCCGGAAAATGCCCAACATGTCGGAAAATGCCGAGTCTGCCGGAAAATATCACATCTGCCGGAAAATGCCGAGCGGCTGCCGACCGAACTCGGCCGTGTCGTCCGACACGGCCTGGCTGCATTTCGTCCGAATGCCAAAGTCACTGCCGGGCCAACCCGACCGTGTCAGGCACACGGCCGCATCACACTCTTCTCGAAAGGGAAATCTCCGTTCGACTAACCCGACCGCGCTGTGCGACACGGCCGAGTCCCGCCAACGCCCTTGTCGCGCCGCGGCCGAAGTCATTGCCGGACGCCCTTGTCGCGCGCCGCATACGATTCGCTATCGGACGCCCTTGTCACGCGGCGACCGTCAATCGGACATGGTCGAGTCACTACCGACTGATGCGCCATGGCCGTGTCAAGCGACACGGCCCGTGTCCTATAAATACCAACTTTTTTATTGTTGATTTTTGTGTGTTTTGTATCTCTTTTCCTTTCTTTACTCTTTTAGGGATTGTGTTCCCATGTTTTGTGATTTATGTTTCTTTTTCTTATTTTATTTGATTTATTTTTATTATTCAAAGATTCTCAATCTTTGAATTGTTTTCTTTAACTTTTAGGAAGACTTGAGGTTTCCTATATATAGCTTGTATAAGCATTGTAAGAGGATTGTATTAGATTATGAATTTGAATGTTGTGAAAGAATACACTTTGTATTTCTATCCTTGGTAAATGATTTTTACCGAAACTTGATTTTTATTCGAGTATTAATCCGATTAATTCTCAATAGGTCTTGAGAAGAAATCATCTTATCGAATTATAGGTCTAATTCGATAAACCCTTGTTCTTGATCATTCAAGTCTTCTTGATCGATATTATCACTTTTTTCGATATTACTTCCATTTTTCATTTGTTCGAATTTTCATTGTCATATTCGATATTACTCCCACAAAATACATCCAAAAACACCATACTCGTAAAAAGCCTTCCGCTACGATATTCTTACGCACACTCCGAACGATACATATCCACTTTTCCGGGATAATTCGTATCATAAGTGGTATCGGAGCCCAAGGTCATCTCCTTGGGCGATTTATTCAACAATTGCTTGTCGAAGAAAATATCTCTTGATTCTTGTCATCTAAACCACACCAATTTCTTAATTCAGCTTAAGGTTCTTGATCTTTCAACAAAATGGAGTTCAACGATATTTATCTCTTGGCGATATTACGCGACACATTACACAAATGCACCGGAGTTCATGGGATATTCCGATCCGTATGTGTGTTGATTGGCTCCACGCTTGTGAGGAGTTTTTCAACCACAATTTAATTCCAAGAGACCACCGAGTCTCGTTGGTGACGAACGCCTTCGTGGTCGCGCCGACCTGGTGGCGTAATTTGAAAACTAGCCGCTTACACCAAGGTAAACCCAAACTAAGAGACTGAACAAATTCATAAAACACTTTACTCAAAAATTCATCCCCACAAATTCTCACCGCCATGATCCACCAAGGGCATCACACCGAAATTGCGTAAGTTCAAGACCACCCCGCCACCGCATTCGATCTAAGGTTTTTCCCCATCAAGGAATTCCCAGCAGAATCCTTTTTCGATGAAGACGATGTCCTTACGGCCATTTTCAATAAAGTAGACGAGACAGAGTTTTCAATGGAGCAATTCAACGAAGAAGATGAGTTGAGCCGTGTCTCCCTAGTTGACGAACATGGATCTTGCTACTTTGAGCATGGGCCATTGGTTGTGTTGGCCAATTTGACCAAGACGGACCAACTTATGTTAATGGTGAGGAACTTTGATACGAATTACGTAAGTAATACGTATAAAACACAACGGAAGATTAATAAGTATCAAAGTATCACTTGAATTTTGCTAAGGGTGGCCGAAAGTTGATGGTGTTCGGCCGTGAGATAGTATGATGTACGGAGTTTGGTGTGTTTTTATCGAACTAGACCTATAACTCGATAAAAGGGTAATCTCTTCCCAAGACCTTTTGAGAATTGATCAAGTTAAAATCTCGAGACTCGTCGAAATAATACCTTAAAGTTTGTCGAACTCGCTCAACGTATATTTCAAAGGAAATACAATGTTTATTATGATTCTCGATCTTTTACAAGTACAACGGACACTACTATATATAGTAGTTTATAACCGAAAGAAAATACAACAAAACGAAAAAACGAACTTCCTAGCAACATCATTTCGCCGAAATCTCCAAGTAGATACCAAGCTATCTTGGTGTTATTAGATGAAAGAGACATGAAGCAACCTTTGGTCTTGATGGTGACATGAAGTAGAATCAAAACATTATTCCTCCTTCATTTCGCCGAGCATGCTTCAAAGGATTTGGTGTAGATGTAAAGTTATCTTCCTCCTTGGAATTACATGGATGATAAAGAAATGAATGACAATGACATGAAGAAGAAAGACTTCACTCCCTCACTTAGTTCGGCCGCTTGTGACATGGTGGGGAAGGAGGAAATGACTTCATTATTTTGTAAAGATATGAAGTCAAGATATGTCCCTTTCAAGCATGATATGGCCGACTTTTCATGCTTTCGACCGATTCCGCTGCCGAATTCTACGTTACTTCGATTCCGATTAACAACGTAACTCCAATCCGCTTAACATTTTCTCCTAAGTATAACGATGCATGGCCGCTTGAATTTGCATCATCATGGATGTCGATTTTTATTGGAGTTTCTTCGATCGAATATTAGATATCGTATCATTCCTCCGTCTTTGAAAGGAATTGACCTCAATTCCGCAATGCCATTGTCGCCAAGATAAGGTGAGAGATCACCTACGTTGAATGTCGCGTGTACTCCGTATTCGCCCTAAGTTCGACTTTGTATGCGTTGTCGCTCACCTTTTCCACAATTTTGTACGGACCTCGGCTCTCGCATCAATTTGTTCTTCCGCTTGCTTGGGAATCTTTCTTTTCTCAAATGTATCCAAACTAAGTCGCCAACATCAAATAATCTTGCCTTTTTATTTTTGTTCGACTTCCGCTTGTAAATTTCATTCACTTCTTTAATCCGCTCGTATCTTTTCATGTAACTTCATCATGGATTTGAGTTTTGCTTCGGCCCTTGTGAACCAATTCGTTGCTCGGCAGGGAATCAAGTCTAATGGCAAGTGCGGATTTAATCCGTATACCACTTCAAAAGGTGAATGGGCCGTGGCATAACCGGTGATCGGTTGTATGCGACCAAGATGAGCAAGTTTAACGTCCCAATCCTTCGAAGTTTTATTTACCAACCTCGTAATAATGCTCCCAAGGTTCGATTAGTTACCTCCTCCGTCATTCGGCTTATGGGTGATGTGAAGTATCGAATAGGAGTTTAGTACCTACTTTCCTCCATAAAGTATTCCGTATAACTCGTAAATTTGGAATCTCGATCCGACACGATAGTTTTGGAACTCCGTAAACGAACTACTTCCTGTAAGTACAAGTCCGCCACGTTGCTTGCATCATCGGCTTTGTGGCACGCGACAAAGTGAGCCATTTTCAAAAACGGTCGACGACCACCATGATCGAGTCCTTGCCTCGCTGAGTACGAGGTAAAGCCACAATAAAATCCATCGAGACATCCTCCCACGGTCGTAATTCAGATCGGCAACGGCATGTATGTACTTGACTTGAACGAACTTGTCATCATGTGACAAGTTACGCATTTGCTCACGATTGTCTTGACGCCACCATACATTTTCGCCAAAAGAAATGTTCTTTTAGCACTTCTACGCCTTGGTCGAGCCAAGTGACCGCTAGTCCTCCTCCGTGCGCCTCCCGAACCAAAGAATTCCCGAATTGTATGTCTCGGACACATAATTTATTCCCTTGAAGAGAAAGCCATCCTCAGAAACAAATTCTCAGACGGGCCGTTTTACAACGGTTAAAAATTTCCCCGAAGTCCAAATCGTCGTTGTAGTGATTTTTCAAAGTCTCGAATCCCAACAAACGAACATCTAGCATCGACAGTAAGGCATACCGTCTCGATAGTGCATCCGCCACTACATTACTCTTCCCGTCTTTGTATTTGGATGAAAAGTGAAAAGATTGTAAAAATTCCAGCCATTTTGCATGTCTCGGCTTAGCTTACTCGTCTGTTGATGTATTTCAACGACTCGTGATCCGAATGTAGCACGAAATGTTTCAACGCAGATAATGACTCCAATGATCGAGTGCTCTTACGATAGCATAGAACTCCTTGTCGTAAGTACAATAATTCACTCGGGCGCCACTTAACTTCTCCGAAAATAGGCAATGGGACGGCTCTCAATAAGCATCGCCTTCGATTCCAACTCCGCTAGCGCCGCATTCTACCTCAAACGGTTGTGAAAATCGGCAACGCTAAAATCGGCGCTTCACATAATTTTCCTTTAAGTTTTCAAAAGCCTTTGGGCCGCCTCGCTCCAAGCAAAGGTTCCTTTTTCGTACACTCCGTGATCGGACCGATATAGTGTCAAGTCCCGTATGAATCGCTTCAGAAAGAAGCGAGGCCATGAAATGACCGTATTCTCCGTGATTGTCTTTGGGGTCGCCACGACTTGATTGCCGCGATCTTCTCTTGGTCGATCAAACTCCGTCTTTCGAAACAACATAGCCGAGAAAGACAAGACTCTCGACTAGGAAAGTACACTTCTCCCGCTTTCCATAAAGTTTTGTTCCTTAGCGTCTCAAACACGTGCCGCAAATGTTCGAGATGTTCTTCTACGGACCGATCAGATCAAAATGTCGTCTAAGTACACGACAACAAACTTTCCCAAGAAAGGTTTAAGAACCTCGCTCATCAACCTCATAAAAGTGCTTGGGGCGTTGGTGAGGCCGAATGGCATCACAACCCATTCGTAAAGTCCATTCTTCGCTTTAAACGCCGCTTTCCATTCGTCTCCCTCTCGCATGCGGATTTGATGGTACCCGCCTCCGTAAATCAACTTTGGAAAATATAACCGAGCCATGTAACTCGTCCGAAGATGTCGCCTAGTCTCTGGATGGGAAACCGATACTTGACGGTGATGTTATTCACGGCTCTCATCACAATACACATTCGCCATGTTCCGTCTTTTTTGGTACGAGCAGAATCGAACCGCACACTGACTTAAACTTTCTCGACATATCCGTGATTCATGAGTTCATCAATTTGACGTTGTAGTTCTTTTGTTTCTTCGGGATTACAACGATACGCCGCTTTGTTCGAATGGAGCTCCTGATAAGATCAATCGTGTTCAATCCCGCGGATAGGTGGTAATCCTACCGCAAGTCTTCGAAATACGTCCAAAACTCGTAATAGTATGTCTATCTCTTCCTCATGTTGCGATTTGGTGGCAAGATTTCGACCTCTTTGATCATCATCAAATAAACACGCCGCCATCGTCAATGGCGTGTTCGACTTCTTTCTCATTTGCAAACATCGTAAGCTTCGGTCCTTCGACTTTTTTGAACTCATCGTCCTGATAGCTTGAGGTGACATAGGTTTAAGAACAATTTTTTACCTTTGTCACGTAACTCATACTCATTACTCCTCCTCGATGTAGTACGTCCCGATCAAATAACCAAGGTCTTCCTAATAACACGTGACATGCGTCCATCGTAGTACATCGCATGTAATGTCATCGCCATACGAACCCATGGTGAGTCCGACCTTCACTTGTCTTGATACCTTCACTTTGTTCCCATCATCGAGCCAATGGAGTGCATACGGCTTAGATGGGCCGTGGTGATCAAACCGAAGTTTTGAAACCATCTCGCTTGATGCCACGCTTGTACAGCCTTCCACCGCCAATGATTAAGCTTACACCATTTATCTCCGACACGACACTTCGTGTGGAAGATTTGGTCCCGTTGTTCTTCGTCACTTGGGGCGGCCTTCGCTTGTAACATGCGAAGGACAAGGTTCGTGTCATAGTTCGGGCATCGTATGCCTCGCATTCTTCTTCTTCGCCGCCTTCTAAGTTAAAAACGCCTCCAACTCTTTCTTCTTCGCTAGTAATTCCTCTCGGCGGCTATGGCTTCTCGTAACGTCACAATCCTCCGATTCGACAAGCACTTTGATAGTGTCCAAATCCTTGACATTTGAAACATCGGACTTTAGATAGGCTCGCTTTCTTTGGGGTGGTAGGGGTTTTCAAGGGTAGTCACGGTCAAGCTTGTGGTGACAGTTTTGGAAACGAGCTAGAACTCGCGCCAAAGTTGGTATTTCCGTATTTAGGTGGGAATTCGGGTTTAGAGAGTTTTGTTTTGTTTTGATTTTCCACTTTATGCAAAGTCCGCATAAAGTATCAAGTCGGAATAGGGGTAGAGTTCTACTAATTAGCAATATTTTTGTTCAAACCTCGTAGGAAACGGACATCCGCAATTCTTCGCTTTCTTCAAGTTCTCCCATCAAGGATAAGTTTTCAAACTCCTCGATGTACTCCTCGACACTTAGCTTTCCTTGCGTGAGGTCGAAATTTTTCGACAGCTTAGCTTGTGTGTAGCCGGACATATCTTTTTCGTAGTTTCCTTTTAGGAATCCTACGAACGTATCTTTCTTTTCCTAAGACGACTTCTTTGTGTCTTCATTCGCTCAAACCAAAGGGAAGCTCCTTTCCAAGTTTGAGAATCGCGTACTTGCAACGCACTCGTCATTGAGCTCCTTGAACTCAAACATTCGCTCAATTTTTCTTTCCCACTCCAAATAAACCTCGGGATCGGTGCCGCCTACGAACTCCTAAGTTCACGGTCTTGTACTCATCCGCATGTCGTGGTGCATGCATGGTGTCATGTCCTCGCTGCATGGATTCTGGGCTCCGGCAAGCCACGAAGAACGTCACGTAGTTGTGCTACTTCTTCATCGGTGAATGCCATCTTCTTCAGTGATGTCGAGAACTGTGAGACAAATGTCTCTGATACCACTTATGATACGAATTACGTAAGTAATACGTATAGAACACAACGGAAGATTAATAAGTATCAAAGTATCACTTGAATTTTGCTAAGGGTGGCCGAAAGTTGATGGTGTTCGGCCGTGAGATAGTATGATGTACGGAGTTTGGTGTGTTTTTATCGAACTAGACCTATAACTCGATAAAAGGGTAATCTCTTCCCAAGACCTTTTGAGAATTGATCAAGTTAAAATCTCGAGACTCGTCGAAATAATAACTTAAAGTTTGTCGAACTCGTTCAACGTATATTTCAAAGGAAATACAATGTTTATTATGATTCTCGATCTTTTACAAGTACAACGGACACTACTATATATAGTAGTTTATAACCGAAAGAAAATACAACAAAACGAAAAAACGAACTTCCTAGCAACATCATTTCGGCCGAAATCTCCAAGTAGATACCAAGCTATCTTGGTGTTATTAGATGAAAGAGACATGAAGCAACCTGTGGGATTAGCTTGAGATTTTATTTTGTTGTCTAGGATGGCCCTCTCTTTGTAACTCTTTTCTGTTTCTCGTTTTTTTTTTTTTTAATAATATTGACCTTGATGAGTCAATAAAAAAAAAAAAAAAAAATAAAAAAAAAAAAAAAAAAAACCTTTGGTCTTGATGGTGACATGAAGTAGAATCAAAACATTATTCCTCCTTCATTTCGGCCGAGCATGCTTCAAAGGATTTGGTGTAGATGTAAAGATATCTTCCTCCTTGGAATTACATGGATGATAAAGAAATGAATGACAATGACATGAAGAAGAAAGTCTTCACTCCATCTCTTAGTTCGGCCGTTTGTGACATGGTGGGGAAGGAGGAAATGACTTCATTATTTTGTAAAGATATGAAGTCAAGATATGTCCCTTTCAAGCATGATATGGCCGACTTTTCATGCTTTGACCGATTCCTGCCGAATTCTACGTTACTCCGATTCCGATTAACAACGAACTCCAATCCGCTTAACATTTTCTCCTAAGTATAACGATGCATGGCCGCTTGAATTTGCATCATCATGGATGTCGATTTTTATTGGAGTTTCTTCGATCGAATATTAGATATCGTATCAAACTTGTTAGTGTCATCGAAACCGGCCGGATTATGAAGGGCCACCAAGATTTGATACCGAACCAGCTGACGAAGAGGATCCCATAATTGATTCTCTGTTTCCCATTTTAGATGGTGCACCCGACGTGAAATCATTAATACTTCCCATTTTTGATGTTGTGCCCGACGCGATCCATATCTCGATGAAAGTTGTTTTGAAGATTTTCGCCCAATTAATGATGCACTTATTGAGGTGTTTTCGGTTCTTGATACTGAGCAAGAAGATGTTATGATTCCTGAGCATCTATATCTTGAGCCTTACCAATATTTTGATATGAAAGTCGATTTACGAAGCATTTTTCCTGTGTCTTGAAGTGGCATCCGATGAAGGGCGACCTATTATTACCGTGCTTCCCATTTCGATGTCCGGTTATATGATGATTCATATCGTGATATCGGTATTACTCGCAGAATAATTATTATTATTTCATTAATAATGATAGTTATTTGTTTGGTGATTCCTGAGATCCCATACTACTTATCGCCTCAAGATTTTGGGCCATGTACGCACCGCACATTTTCGAGATCAAATACTTAGAGGCTTTAGTTAATTATCTTGATGACGAAGGGAGTTCGAATTGAGGACAATTCCCTTTAAAGGTGGAGGGAATGATACGAAATTAACTAGTCAAAATGAAGAAGACGGAGCAAGGATCAAAATAAACGGTCTTACGACGCGTCATGCACATACGATTTACATTTTTAGGCGAGAAAACGGACATAAGACGTAAAAGGAATGTCCAACTCGCCGAAAATGTCCAACATGCCGAAAATGCCGAGTCTGGGAAAATATCACAACCGGAAAATGCCGAGCGGCCGCCGATCGACCGGCCAGGTCGTCCGACACGCCTGCGGCTGCATTCGTCCGGAATGCCAAAGTCACTGCCGGCCGAACCCGACCGTGTCAGCGACACGGCCGCGCTACACTCTTCTCGAAAAGGAAATCTCGCCGTTCGACCAACCCGACCGCGCTGTGCGACACGGCCGAGTCCCGCCAACGCCCTGTCGCGCCACGGCCGAAGCCATTGCCGGACGCCCTGTGGCGCCGCGCGTCGATTCGCCATCGGACGCCCTGTCACGCGGCGACCGTGTCAATCGGACATGGTCGAGTCACTACCGACCAGATAAGGCCGCGCCGCGTGTCAGCGACACGGCCGTGTCCTAAGAAATACCAACTTTTTTATTGTTGATTTTTGTGTGTTTTGTATTCTCTTTTCCTTTCTTTACTCTTTTAGGGATTGTGTTCCCATGTTTTGTGATTTATGTTTCTTTTTCTTATTTTATTTGATTTATTTTTATTATTCAAAGATTCTGTAATCTTTGAATTGTTTTCTTTAACTTTTAGGAAGACTTGAGGTTTCCTATATATAGCTTGTATAAGCATTGTAAGAGGATTGTATTAGATTATGAATTTGAATGTTGTGAAAGAATACACTTTGTATTTCTATCCTTGGTAAATGATTTTACCGAAACTTGATTTTTATTCGACGCTGCTGAGTATTAATCCGATTAATTCTCAATAGGTCTTGAGAAGAAATCATCTTATCGAATTATAGGTCTAATTCGATAAACCCTTGTTCTTGATCATTCAAGTCTTCTTGATCGATATTATCACTTTTTTCGATATTACTTCCATTTTTCATTTGTTCGAATTTTCATTGTCATATTCGATATTACTCCCACAAAATACATCCAAAAACACCATACTCGTAAAAGCCTTCCGCTACCATATTCTTACGCACACTCCGAACGATACATATCCACTTTTCCGGATAATTCGTATCATAAGTGGTATCGGAGCCCAAGGTCATCTCCTTGGGCGATTTATTCAACAATTGCTTGTCAAGAAAATATCTCTTGATTCTTGTCATCTAAACCACACCCGAATTTCTTAATTCAGCTTAAGGTTCTTGATCTTTCAACAAAATGGAGTTCAACGATATTTATCTCTTGGCGATATTACGCGACGCATTACACAACAGACTCGAGTTCATGGGACATTCCGATCCGTAAGGTGTTGATTGGCTCCACATTTGTGAGGAGTTTTTCAACCACAATTCAATTCCAGAGACCGCCGAGTCTCGTTGGCGACGAAACGCCTTCGTGGTCGCGCCGACCTGGTGGCGTAAATTGAAAACCACCGCTTACACCGAGGTAAACCCAAACTAAGAGACTGAACAAATTCATAAAACACTTTACTCAAAAATTCATCCCCACAAATTCTCACCGCCACGATCCACCAAGGGCACCACACCGAAATTGCGTGTTCAAGACCACCCCGCCACCGCATTCGATCTAAGGTTTTTCCCCATCAAGGAATTCCCAGAATCCTTTTCGATGAAGACGATGTCCTTACGGTCATTTTCAATAAAGTAGACGAGACAGAGTTTTCAATGGAGCAATTCAACGAAGAAGATGAGTTGAGCCGTGTCTCCCTAGGTGACGAACCTGGATCTTGCTACTTTGAGCATGGGCCAGTTGGTTGTGTTGGCTAATTTGACCAAGACGGACCAACTTATGTTAATGGTGAGGAACTTGTTAGTGTCATGGAAACCGGGCCAGATTATGAAGGGCCACCAGTATTTGATACCGAACCAGTTGATGAAGAGGAGCCCATAATTGATTCTGTGTTTCCCATTTTTGATGGTGCACCCGACGTGAAATCATTAATACTTCCCATTTTTGATGTTGTGCCCGACGACGATCCATATCTCGATGAAAGTTGTTTTGAAGATTTTCGTCCAATTAATGATGCACTCATTGAGGTGTTTTCGTTCTTGAAACGGAGCAAGAAGATGTTATGATTCCTAACATCTATATCTTGAGCCTTACCAATATTTTGATATGAAAGTCGATTTACGAAGCATTTTTCCTGTGTCTTGAAGTGGCATCCGATGAAGGGCGACCTATTATTACCGTCGTGCTTCCCATTTCGTATGTCCGGTTATATGATGATTCATATCGTGATATCGGTATTACTCGCAATAATTATTATTATTTCATTAATAATGATAGTTATTTGTTTGGTGATTCCTGAGATCCCATACTACTTATCGCCTCAAGATTTTGGGCCATGTACGCATCGCGACATTTTCGAGATCAAATACTTAGAGGCTTTAGTTAATTATCTTGATGATTTAAGGGAGTTCGAATTGAGGACAATTGCCTTTAAAGGTGGAGGGAATGATACGAAATTAACTAGTCAAAATGAAGAAGACGGAGCAAGGATCAAAATAAACGGTCTTACGACGCGCCATGCACATACGACGACATTTTTAGGCGAAAACGGACATAAGACGTAAAAGGAATGACCAACTCGTTTAAAATGTCCAACATGCCGAAATGCCGAGCTCGCCGGAAAATATCACACTGCCGAAAATGCCGAAGGCCGCCGACCGAACTTCGGCCAGCCGTCCGACACGCCCGTGCTGCATTTCGCCTGGAAATGCCAAAGTCATCAAGCCGGCCGAACCCGACCGTGTCGCGCCACACTCTTCTCGATAAGGAAATTCGCCGTTCGACCAACCCGACCGCGCTGTGCGACACGGCCGAGTCCTCGCGAACGCCCTGTCGCGCCATGGCCGAAGCCGCATTGCCGGACGCCCTTGTCGCGGCCGCTACGGCTCATTGCCGGACGCCCTTGTCACGCCGCGACCGTGTCAATCGGACATGGTCGAGTCACTACCGACCAGATGCGCCAAGCTGCGGTTGCGACACGGTCCGTGTCCTATGCAACACCCAACTTTTTTTTATTGCCGATTTTGTGTGTTTTGTATTCTCTTTTCCTTTCTTTACTATTTAAGGGATTTTGTTCCCATATTTACTGAATTATTTTTCTTTAACATATTTTATTTTATTTGTTATTAATATTCAAATATTTTGTAATCTTTGAATTGTTTTCTTTAACTTTTAGGAAGACTTGAGGTTTCCTATATATAGCTTGTATAAGCATTGTAAGAGGATGGTATTAGATTATGAATTTGAATGTTGTGAAAGAATACACTTTGTATTTCTATCCTTGGTAAATGATTTTTACCGAAACTTGATTTTTATTCGACGCGTTTTCGAGTATTAATCCGAATAATTCTCAATAGGTCTTGAGAAGAAATCATCTTATCGAATTATAGGTCTAATTCGATAAACCCTTGTTCTTGATCATTCAAGTCTTCTTGATCGATATTATCACTTTTTTCGATATTACTTCCATTTTTCATTTGTTCGAATTTTCATTGTCATATTCGATATTACTCCCACAAAATACATCCAAAAACACCATACTCGTAAAAAGACTTCCGCTACGATATTCTTACGCACACTCCGAACGATACGTACCCACTTTTCTGGGATAATTCGTATCATAAGTGGTATCGGAGCCCAAGGTCATCTCCTTGGGCGATTTATTCAACAATTGCTTGTCAAGAAAATATCTCTTGATTCTTGTCATCTAAACCACACCGAATTTCTTAATTCCGTTAAGGTTCTTGATCTTTCAACAAAATGGAGTTCAACGATATTTATCTTTTGGCGATATTACGCGACGCATTACACAATGCACCGAGTTCATGGGACATTCCGATCCGTAAGTGTGTTGATTGGCTCCACATTTGTGAGGAGTTTTTCAACCACAATTCAATTCCAAGAGACCGCCGAGTCTCGTTGGCGATTAAACGCCTTCGTAGTCGCGCCGACTGGGTGGCGTAAATAGAAAACCACTGCTTACACCAAGGTAAACCCAAACTAAGAAACTGAACAAATTCATAAAACACTTTACTCAAAAATTCATCCCCACAAATTCTCACCGCCACGATCCACCAAGGGCACAACACCGAAATTGCGTGTTCAAGACCACCCCGCCACCGCATTCGATCTAAGGTTTTTCCCCATCAAGGAATTCCTGTAATCCTTTTTCGATGAAGACGATGTCCCTACAGCCATTTTCAATAAAGTAGACGAGACAGAGTTTTCAATGGAGCAATTCAACGAAGAAGATGAGTTGAGCCGTGTTTCCTAGTTGACGAACCCGGATCTTGCTACTTTGAGCATGGGCCGCTTGGTTGTGTTGGCCAATTTGACCAAGACGGACCAACTTATGTTAATGGTGAGGAACTTGTTAGTGTCATGGAAACCGGGCGATTATGAAGGGCCACCAAGATTTGATACCGAACTAATGACGAAGAGGAGCCCATAATTGATTCTCGTGTTTCCCATTTTGATGGTGCACCCGACGTGAAATCATTAATACTTCCCATTTTTGATGTTGTGCCCGACGACGATCCATATCTCGATGAAAGTTGTTTTGAAGATTCTCGCCCAATTAATGATGCACTTCATTGAGGTGTTTTCGGTTCTTGAAACGGAGCAAGAAGATGTTATGATTCTAACATCTATATCTTGAGCCTTACCAATATTTTGATATGAAAGTCGATTTACGAAGCATTTTTCCTGTGTCTTGAAGTGGCATCCGATGAAGGGCGACCTATTATTACTCTCGTGCTTCCCATTTCGTATGTCCGGTTATATGATGATTCATATCGTGATATCGGTATTACTCGCAATAATTATTATTATTTCATTAATAATGATAGTTATTTGTTTGGTGATTCCTGAGATCCCATACTACTTATCGCCTCAAGATTTTGGGCCATGTTCGCATCATGACATTTTCGAGATCAAATACTTAGAGGCTTTAGTTAATTATCTTGATGATTCGGAGGGAGTTCGGAATTGAGGACATTTCCTTTTAAAGGTGGAGGGAATGATACGAAATTAACTAGTCAAAATGAAGAAGACGGAGCAAGGATCAAAATAAACGGTCTTACGACGCGCCATGCACATACGATTTACATTTTTAGTAGAAAACGGACATAAGACGTAAAGGAATGTCCAACGTGCGGAAAATGTCCAACATGCCGAAAATGCCGAGCTCGCTGTAAAATATTACACTGCCGGAAAATGCCGAGCGGCCGCCGACCGAACTCGGCCGTGTTGTCCGACATGGCCTGCGGCCGCATTTCGTCCGAATGCCAAAGTCACCGCTGGCCGAACTCCGATCAGGTCGCGACACGGCCGTGTCACACTCTTCTCGATAAGGAAATTCGCCGTCTCGACCAACCCGACCGCGCAGAGACACGGCCGAGTCTCCGCCGAACGCCCTTATCGCGCCACGGCCGAAGCCGCCGCTTGACGCCCTGTCGCGCCACGCGATCGATTCATTGCCGGACGCCCTTGTCACGCCGCGACCGTGTCAATCGGACATGGTCGAAGTCATCGCGACCAGATGCTGGCCACGGCCGCCGTGTCAAGCGACACGGCCCGTGTCCTAAAACACCAACTTTTTTTTTTTTATTGCCGATTTTTGTGTGTTTTGTATTCTCTTTTCCTTTCTTTACTCTTTTAGGGATTGTGTTCCCATGTTTTGTGATTTATGTTTCTTTTTCTTATTTTATTTGATTTGTTTTTATTATTCAAAGATTTTGTAATCTTTGAATTGTTTTCTTTAACTTTTAGAAGACTTGAGGTTTCCTATATATAGCTTGTATAAGCATTGTAAGAGGATGGTATTAGATTATGAATTTGAATGTTGTGAAAGAATACACTTTGTATTTCTATCCTTGGTAAATGATTTTACCGAAACTTGATTTTTATTCGACGCGTTTTGAGTATTAATCCGATTAATTCTCAATAGGTCTTGAGAAGAAATCATCTTATCGAATTATAGGTCTAATTCGATAAACCCTTGTTCTTGATCATTCAAGTCTTCTTGATCGATATTATCACTTTTTTCGATATTACTTCCATTTTTCATTTGTTCGAATTTTCATTGTCATATTCGATATTACTCCCACAAAATACATCCAAAAACACCATACTCGTAAAAGCCTTCCGCTACGATATTCTTACGCACACTCCGAACGATACGTATCCACTTTTCCGGATAATTCGTATCATAAGTGGTATCGAGCCCAAGGTCATCTCGTTGGGCGATTTATTCAACAATTGCTTGTCGAAGAAAATATCTCTTGATTCTTGTCATCTAAACCACACCAATTTCTTAATTCAGTTAAGGTTCTTGACCTTTCAACACAATGGAGTTCAACGATATTTATCTCTTGGCGATATTACACGACGCATTACACAAATGCATCAAGTTCATGGGACATTCTCGATCCGTATGTGTGTTGATCGCTCCACATTTGTGAGGAGTTTTTCAACCACAATTCAATTCCAAGAGACCGCCGAGTCTCGTTGGCGACGAAACGCCTTCGTAGTCGCGCCGACTCCGTGGCGTAAATAGAAAACCACTGCTTACACCAAGGTAAACCCAAACTAAGAGACTGGAACAAATTCATAAAACACTTTACTCAAAAATTCATCCCCACAAATTCTCACCGCCACGATCCACCAAGGGCACCACACCGGAAATTGCAGAAGTTCAGCACCACCACGCCACCGGCATTCGATCTAAGGTTTTTCCCCATCAAGGAATTTTCAGCAGAATCCTTTTTCGATAAAGACGATGTCCCTACGGTCATTTTCAATAAAGTAGACGAGACAGAGTTTTCAATGGAGCAATTCAACGAAGAAGATGAGTTGAGCCGTGTCTCCCTAGTTGACGAACCTGGATCTTGCTACTTTGAGCATGGGCCAGTTGGTTGTGTTGGCCAATTTGACCAAGATGGACCAACTTATGTTAATGGTGAGGAACTTGTCAGTATCATGGAAACCGGGCCAGATTATGAAGGGCCACCAGTATTTGATACCGAACCAGTTGACGAAGAGGAGCCCATAATTGATTCTGTGTTTCCCATTTTTGATGGTGCACCCAACGTGAAATCATTAATACTTCCCATTTTTGATGTTGTGCCCGAAGACGATCCATATCTCGATGAAAGTTGTTTTGAAGATTTTCGTCCAATTAATGATGCAGACCCCATTGAGGTGTTTTCGGTTCTTGAAACGGAGCAAGAAGATGTTATGATTCGGGAACATCTATATCTTGAGCCTTACCAATCTTTTGATATGAAAGTCGACGACGAAGCATTTTTCCCAGGTCTTGAAGTGGCATCCGATGAAGGGCGACCTATTATTACCGCCGTGCTTCCCATTTCGTATGTCCTGTTATATGATGATTCATATCGTGATATCGGTATTACCTCGCAATAATTATTATTATTTCATTAATAATGATAGTTATTTGTTTGGTGATTCCTGAGATCCCATACTACTTATCGCCTCAAGATTTTGGGCCATGTACGCATCGCGACATTTTCGAGATCAAATACTTAGAGGCTTTAGTTAATTATCTTGATGACGAAGGAGTTCGAATTGAGGACATTTCCTTTTAAAGGTGCAGGAATGATACGAAATTAACTAGTCAAAATGAAGAAGACGGAGCAAGGATCAAAATAAATGGTCTTACGACGCGTCATGCACATACGACGACATTTTTAGGCGAGAAACGGACATAAGACGTAAAAGGAATGTCCAACTCGCCGAAAATGTCCAACATGCCGAAAATGCCGAGCTCGCCGTAAAATATCACACTCCGGAAAATGCCGAGCGGCCGCCGACCTCGGCCGTGTCGTCCGACACGCCCGCGCTGCATTTCGCTCGGAATGCCAAAGTCATCGCCGGCCGAACCCGATCGGTCAGGCGACACGGCCGCCACACTCTTCTCGATAAGGAAATCTCGTTGTCCGACCAACCCGACCGCGCTGTGCGACACGGCCGAGTCTCGCCAACGCCCTTATTGCGCCATGGCCGAAGCCGCTTGACGCCCCAGCCGCGCCATGGCGTCGATTCATTGCCGACGCCCTTGTCACGCCGCGACCGTGTCAATCGGACATGGTCGAGTCACACCGCTCAGATAGCGCCGCTGCCGTGTTAAGCGACACGGCCCGTGTCCTAGCAAACCCAACTTTTTTTTATTGCCGATTTTTGTGTGTTTTGTATTCTCTTTTCCTTTCTTTACTCTTTTAGGGATTGTGTTCCCATGTTTTGTGATTTATGTTTCTTTTTCTTATTTTATTTGATTTGTTTTTATTATTCAAAGATTTTGTAATCTTTGAATTGTTTTCTTTAACTTTTAGGAAGACTTGAGGTTTCCTATATATAGCTTGTATAAGCATTGTAAGAGGATGGTATTAGATTATGAATTTGAATGTTGTGAAAGAATACACTTTGTATTTCTATCCTTGGTAAATGATTTTTACCGAAACTTGATTTTTATTCGACGCTGCTGAGTATTAACCCGATTGATTCTCAATAGGTCTTGAGAAGAAATCATCTTATCGAATTATAGGTCTAATTCGATAAACCCTTATTCTTGATCATTCAAGTCTTCTTGAACGATATTATCACTTTTTTTGATATTACTTTCATTTTTCATTTGTTCGAATTTTCATTGTCATATTCGATATTACTCCCACAAAATACATCCAAAAACACCATACTCGTAAAAAGCCTTCCGCTACGATATTCTTACGCACACTCCGAACGATACGTATCCACTTTTCCGGGATAATTCGTATCATAAGTGGTATCGGGGCCCAAGGTCATCTCCATGGTCGATTTATTCAACAATTGCTTGTCGAAGAAAATATCTCTTGATTCTTGTCATCGGAAACCACAACTGAATTTCTTAATTCAGTTAAGGTTCTTGATCTTTCAACAAAATGGAGTTCAACGATATTTATCTCTTGGCGATATTACGCGACGCATTACACAACAGCATCGAGTTCATGGGATATTCCGATCCGTATGTGTGTTGATTGGCTCCACATTTGTGAGGAGTTTTTCAACCACAATTCAATTCCAAAGATCGCCGAGTCTCGTTGGCGACGAAACGCCTTCGTGGTCGCGCCGACTGGGTGGCGTAAATTGAAAACCACTGCTTACACCAAGGTAAACCCAAACTAAGAGACTGAACAAATTCATAAAACACTTTACTCAAAAATTCATCCCCACAAATTCTCACCGCCACGATCCACCAAGGGCACCACACCTAAATTGCGTGTTCAAGACCACCCCGCCATCGCATTTGATCTAAGGTTTTTCCCCATCAAGGAATTCCCAGCAGAATCCTTTTTCGATGAAGACGATGTCCTTACGGCCATTTTCAAGAAAGTAGACGAGACAGAGTTTTCAATGGAGCAATTCAACAAAGAAGATGAGTTGAGCCGTGTCTCCCTAGTTGACGAACCTGGATCTTGCTACTTTGCGCATGGGCCGCTTGGTTGTGTTGGCCAATTTGACCAAGACGGACCAACTTATGTTAATGGTGATGAACTTGTTAGTGTCATGGAAACCGGCCGATTATGAAGGGCCACCAAGATTTGATACCGAACCAGCTTGACGAAGAGGAGCCCATAATTGATTCTCGTGTTTCCAATTTTGATTGTGAACACGACGTGAAATCATAAATACTTCCCATTTTTGATGTTGTTCCCGATTTACGATCCATATCTCGATGAAAGTTGTTTTGAAGATTTTTCGCCCAATTAATGATGCACTTATTGAGGTGTTTTCGGTTCTTCATACGAGCAAGAAGATGTTATGATTCCTAACATCTATATCTTGAGCCTTACCAATATTTTGATATGAAAGTCGATTTACGAAGCATTTTTCCTGTGTCTTGAAGTGGCATCCGATGAAGGGGGACCTATTATTACCGTCGTGCTTCCCATTTCGTATGTCCTATATATGATGATTCATATCGTGATATCGGATTACTCGCAGAGGCTTTAGTTAATTATCTTGATGAGGAAGGGAGTTCGACTGAGGACAATTCCCTTTAAAGGTGGAGGGAATTATACGAAATTAACTAGTCAAAATGAAGAAGACGAAGCAAGGATCAAAATAAACGGTCTTATGACGCGTCATGCACATACGATTTACATTTTTAGGCGAAAACGGACATAAGACGTAAAGGAATGTCCAACTCGCCGAAAATATCCAACATGCCGGAAAATGCCGAGCTCACGGAAAATATCACACTGCCGAAAATGCCGAGCGGCCGCCGATCAACTCGGCCGTGTCATCCGACACGGCCTGCGCTGCATTTCGTCCGAAAATGCCAAAGTCATCGCCGGCCGAACCCGATCAGGTCGGCGGCACACGGCCAAGCCACACTCTTCTCGATAAGGAAATCTCGCCGTTCGACCAACCCGACCGCGCTGTGTGACACGGCCGAGTCTCGCCAACGCCCTTGTCGCGCCACATGGCCGAAGCCGCTGCTTGACGCCCTTGTCGCGCGCCGCATTGCCGATTGCCGGACTTCCTTGTCACACCGCGACCGTGTCAATCGGATATGGTCGAAGCCACCGCGACTGAGATGCGCCATGGCCAGATCAAGAGACACGGCCCGTGTCCGACAGCCAGCCAACTTTTTTTTTATTGCTGATTTTTGTGTGTTTTGTATTCTCTTTTCCTTTCTTTACTCTTTTAGGGATTGTGTTCCCATGTTTTGTGATTTATGTTTCTTTTTCTTATTTTATTTGATTTGTTTTTATTATTCAAAGATTTTGTAATCTTTGAATTGTTTTCTTTAACTTTTAGGAAGACTTGAGGTTTCCTATATATAGCTTGTATAAGCATTGTAAGAGGATGGTATTAGATTATGAATTTGAATGTTGTGAAAGAATACACTTTGTATTTCTATCCTTGGTAAATGATTTTTACCGAAACTTGATTTTTATTCGACGCGTTTTTGAGTATTAATCCGATTAATTCTCAATAGGTCTTGAGAAGAAATCATCTTATCGAATTATAGGTCTAATTCGATAAGCCCTTGTTCTTGATCATTCAAGTCTTCTTGATCGATATTATCACTTTTTTCGATATTACTTCCATTTTTCATTTGTTCGAATTTTCATTGTCATATTCGATATTACTCCCACAAAATACATCCAAAAACACCATACTCGTAAAAAGCCTTCCGCTACGATATTCTTACGCACACTCCGAACGATACGTATCCACTTTTCCGGGATAATTCGTATCATAAGTGGTATCGGAGCCCAAGGTCATCTCCTTGGGCGATTTATTCAACAATTGCTTGTCGAAGAAAATATCTCTTGATTCTTGTCATCGGAAACCACACCTGAATTTCTTAATTCAGTTAAGGTTCTTGATCTTTCAACAAAATGGAGTTCAACGATATTTATCTCTTGGCGATATTACGCGACGCATTACACAGCGTACCGAAGTTCATGGGACATTCCGATCCAGAAGTAGGTGTTGATTGGGTCCACATTTGTGAGGAGTTTTTCAACCACAATTCAATTCCAGTAGACCGCCGAGTCTCGTTGGCGACGAAACGCCTTCGTGGTCGCGCCGACTCGGTGGCGTAAATAGAAAACCACTGCTTACACCAAGGTAAACCCAAACTAAGAGACTGAACAAATTCATAAAACACTTTACTCAAAAATTCATCCCCACAAATTCTCACCGCCACGATCCACCAAGGGCACCACACCGAAATTGCGTGGTTCAAGACCACCCCGCCACCGGCATTCGATCTAAGGTTTTTCCCCATCAAGGAATTCCCAGCAGAATCCTTTTTCGATGAAGACGATGTCCCTACGGTCATTTTCAATAAAGTAGACGAGACAGAGTTTTCAATGGAGCAATTCAACGAAGAAGATGAGTTGAGCCGTGTCTCCCTAGTTGACGAACCTGGATCTTGCTACTTTGAGCATGGGCCAGTTGGTTGTGTTGGCCAATTTGACCAAGACGGACCAACTTATGTTAATGGTGAGGAACTTGTTAGTGTCATGGAAACCGGGCCAGATTATGAAGGGCCACCAGTATTTGATACCGAACCAGTTGACGAAGAGGAGCCCATAATTGATTCTGTGTTTCCCATTTTTGATGGTGCACCCAACGTGAAATCATTAATACTTCCCATTTTTGATGTTGTGCCCGACGACGATCCATATCCCGTGAAATCATTAATACTTCCCATTTTTGATGGTGTGAGAGGGTGTCAGCGAGCTAGCTGCTTACTTGCGAGTAACTTCCAAGGGCCGAGTGCAGCAGCGGCCCTCTAAAGAAACACACAAGAAAGTTTTCCGGCAGTGTCGAGAACAAGATTCCGGCGACTTGCTCCGGTGGGTAGTGTGGGCGAGCGGCATTCTCTAACGTGGGCGTTCGATAACCAACCTGGTAGTCGGGCGACCATGGTGCGGGTGTTGCTTGCTTGTGCAAACATCGCAGTAGAGAAGCTAGATTTTGTATTTGAGATGCTGTCCGTGAGTTGGTTGGTTCGGTCGAGCGGTAACCTCCGCCGCTCGTGGGCTTTTTCTGGCATTGTCTCGAACGGAGTTTGGTAAGCCGCTTGGGTGGGCGGCCTCGGTGAGCGACGACGCAGTACGTGAGCGTTTGATAACCTATTGGGTCGTCGGACGAGCATAGTGAGGAGGACGCTTGTTGGGGCAAAACATCGTAGTGGGCCGCCATGTTCGCGATTAGATGCATGTTCGAAATTGCTCGGTGGGTTCTAGAAAGCGGTGCCCCATCGCTTGTGGGCATTTCCTAGTAATTATTCGACCGAGATTTCGCTTAGCCGCTTTCTGGGTAGCTCGAGGGAGCGACGTACCGGTACGTGTAGTTCTATAACCTAGGTGGTCGGTCAAGCACGGTGAGGCGGTAGTTTCTTTGGGCTGATCATGGTAGTGGACTACTATGTTCTTTGAGTTGATGCGTTGCTAGTGAAATGCTCCGTGGGTTCGGTAAAGCGGTGCCCCATCTCTTGTGGTCATTTCCTAGTAATAATTCGACCGAGATTTCGCTTAGCCGCTTGGGTAGCTCGAGGGAGCGACGACCGCACGTGTAGTTCGATAACCTAGGTGGTCGGGCAAGCACGGTGAGGCGGTCGCTTTCTTTGGGGCGTAACATTGTAGTGGACAGCTATGTTCTTTGAGTTGATGCGTTGCTAGTGAAATGCTCCGTGGGTTCGGTAGTGCGGTCCCTTGCTCGTGGGCTTTTTTGGCAATGTTGCGAACAAGATTTCAGTGAGCTACTTCGGTGGGTAGCCCTTGCAAATGACGTACCGGTACGTGGGCGTTCGATAACCTAATTGGTGGTCGGGCGAGCATGGTGAGGCGGTCGTTTGTTTGGGTAAGACATCGGAGTGGAGTGCTATGTTCTTGAGTCGAAGCATTGCTCTTGAAATGCTCCGTCGGTTCGGTAGTGCGGTCTAGACCCCATTGAGGTGTTTTCGGTTCTTGAAACGGAGCAAGAATATGTTATGATTCCGGAACATCTATATCTTGAGCCTTACCAATATTTTGATATGAAAGTCGATTTACGAAGCATTTTTCCTGTGTCTTGAAGTGGCATCCGATGAAGGGCGACCTATTATTACCGCCGTGCTTCCCATTTCGTATGTCCAGCTATATGATGATTCATATCGTGATATCGGTATTACTCGCAGAATAATTATTATTATTTCATTAATAATGATAGTTATTTGTTTGGTGATTCCTGAGATCCCATACTACTTATCGCCTCAAGATTTTGGGCCATGTACGCACCGGACATTTTCGAGATCAAATACTTAGAGGCTTTAGTTAATTATCTTGATGGCGAAGGGAGTTCGGAATTGAGGAAATTTCCTTTTAAAGGTGCAGAATGATACGAAATTAACTAGTCAAAATGAAGAAGACGGAGCAAGGATCAAAATAAATGGTCTTACGACGCGTCATGCACATACGACGACATTTTTAGGCGAGAAAACGGACATAAGACGTAAAAGGAATGTCCAACTCCGCCGAAAATGTCCAACATGCCGAAAATGCCGAGCTCGCGTAAAATATCACACTGCTGTAAAATGCCGAGCGGCCGCCGATCAACTCGGCCGTGTCGTCCGACACGCCCGCGCTGCATTTCGCCCGAAATGCCAAAGTCACTGCCGGCCGAACCCGATCAGGTCGGGCGACACGGCCGCGCCACACTCTTCTCGATAAGGAAATCTCGCCGTTCGACCAACCCGACCGTGCGTGTGACACGGCCGAGTCTCGCCGAACGCCCTTGCGCGCCGCTGCGGCCGAGTAGCCGCTTGACGCCCTTGCCGCGCCACATTGCCGATTCATTGCTGACTTCCTTGTCACGCCGCGACCGTGTCAATCGGACATGGTCGAGTCACCGCTGACAGATGCGCACGCTGCCGTGTCAAGCGACACGGCCCGTGTCCTGAAATGACCAACTTTTTTTTATTGCCGATTTTTGTGTGTTTTGTATTCTCTTTTCCTTTCTTTACTCTTTTAGGGATTGTGTTCCCATGTTTTGTGATTTATGTTTCTTTTTCTTATTTTATTTGATTTGTTTTTATTATTCAAAGATTTTGTAATCTTTGAATTGTTTTCTTTAACTTTTAGGAAGACTTGAGGTTTCCAATATATAGCTTGTATAAGCATTGTAAGAGGATGGTATTAGATTATGAATTTGAATGTTGTGAAAGAATACACTTTGTATTTCTATCCTTGGTAAATAATTTTTACGGAAACTTGATTTTTATTCGACGCGTTTTCGAGTATTAACCCGATTGATTCTCAATAGGTCTTGAGAAGAAATCATCTTATCGAATTATAGGTCTAGTTCGATAAACCCTTGTTCTTGATCATTCAAGTCTTCTTGATCGATATTATCACTTTTTTCGATATTACTTCCATTTTTCATTTGTTCGAATTTTCATTGTCATATTCGATATTACTCCCACAAAATACATCCAAAAACACCATACTCGTAAAAAGCCTTCCGCTACGATATTTTTACGCACACTCCGAACGATACGTATCCACTTTTCCGGGATAATTCGTATCATAAGTGGTATCGGAGCCCAAGGTCATCTCCTTGGGCGATTTATTCAACAATTGCTTGTCGAAGAAAATATCTCTTGATTCTTGTCATCGGAAACCACACCTGAATTTCTTAATTCAGCTAAGGTTCTTGATCTTTCAACAAAATGGAGTTCAACGATATTTATCTCTTGGCGATATTACGCGACGCATTACACAAACAGATCGAGTTCATGGGATATTCCGATCCGTAGGTGTGTTGATTGGCTCCACATTTGTGAGGAGTTTTTCAACCACAATTCAATTCCAGAGACCGCCGAGTCTCGTTGGCGACGAACGCCTTTGTGGTCGCGCCTCGACCTGGTGGCATAAATTGAAAACCAGCCGTTTACACCAAGGTAAACCCAAACTAAGAGACTGAACAAATTCATAAAACACTTTACTCAAAAATTCATCCCCACAAATTCTCACCGCCACGATCCACCAAGGACACCACACCGGAAATTGCGAAGTTCAAGACCACCCCGCCACCGCATTCGATCTAAGGTTTTTCCCCATCAAGGAATTCCCAGCAGAATCCTTTTTCGATGAAGACGATGTCCTTACGGTCATTTTCAATAAAGTAGACGAGACAGAGTTTTCAATGGAGCAATTCAACGAAGAAGATGAGTTGAGCCGTGTCTCCCTAGTTGACGAACCTGGATCTTGCTACTTTGAGCATGGGCCAGTTGGTTGTGTTGGCTAATTTGACCAAGACGGACCAACTTATGTTAATGGTGAGGAACTTGTTAGTGTCATGGAAACCGGCCGGATTATGAAGGGCCACCAAGATTTGATACCGAACCATTGACGAAGAGGAGCCCATAATTGATTCTGTGTTTTCCATTTTTGATGGTGCACCCGACGTGAAATCATTAATACTTCCCATTTTTGATGTTGTGCCCGATTTACGATCCATATCTCGATGAAAGTTGTTTTGAATATTTTCGCCCAATTGATGATGCACTTATTGAGGTGTTTTCGGTTCTTGATACTGAGCAAGAAAATGTTATGATTACGGAACATCTATATCTTGAGCCTTACCAATATTTTGATATGAAAGTCGATTTACGAAGCATTTTTCCTGTGTCTTGAAGTGGCATCCGATGAAGGGCGACCTATTATTACTGTCGTGCTTCCCATTTCAGATGTCCGATTATATGATGATTCATATCGTGATATCGGTATTACCTCGCAGAATAATTATTATTATTTCATTAATAATGATAGTTATTTGTTTGGTGATTCCCGGAGATCCCATACTACTTATCGTCTCAATATTTTGGGCCATGTACGCACTGCGGACATTTTCGAGATCAAATACTTAGAGGCTTTAGTTAATTATCTTGATGAAGAAGGGAGTTCGTAATTGAGGACAATTCCCTTTAAAGGTGGAGGGAATGATACGAAATTAACTAGTCAAAATGAAGAAGACGGAGCAAGGATCAAAATAAACGGTCTTACGACGCGTCATGCACATACGACGACATTTTTAGGCGAGAAAACGGACATAAGACGTAAACGGAATGTCCAACCTGCCGGAAAATATCCAACATGCCGGAAAATGCCAAGCCTGCCGGAAAATATCACACCTGCCGGAAAATGCCGAGCGGCTGCCGACCGACCGGCCAGAGTCGCCCGACACGGCCTGCAGGCTGCATTTGTCCTAAATGCCAAAGTCACCGCGGCCAACCCGACCGTGTCGTGACACGGCCGCGTCACACTCTTCTCGATAAGGAAATCTCGCCGTTCGACCAACCCGACCGTGCTGTGCGACACGGCCGAGTCTCGCCGAACGCCCTTGTCGCCGCGCGGCCGAAGCCGCCGGACATCCTTGTCGCGCCACGGCCGATTCATTGCCGGACGCCCTTGTCACGCCGCGACCGTGTCAATCGGACATGGTCGAGTCATCGCCGACGACAGATGCGCCATGGCCGGTGTCAAGCGACACGACTCCGTGTCCTGAAATACCAACTTTTTTTTATTGCCGATTTTTGTGTGTTTTGTATTCTCTTTTCCTTTCTTTACTCTTTTAGGGATTGTGTTCCCATGTTTTGTGATTTATGTTTCTTTTTCTTATTTTATTTGATTTGTTTTTATTATTCAAAGATTTTGTAATCTTTGAATTGTTTTCTTTAACTTTTAGGAAGACTTGAGGTTTCCTATATATAGCTTGTATAAGCATTGTAAGAGGATGGTATTAGATTATGAATTTGAATGTTGTGAAAGAATACACTTTGTATTTCTATACTTGGTAAATGATTTTACCGAAACTTGATTTTTATTCGATGCGTTTGAGTATTAACCCGATTAATTCTCAATAGGTCTTGAGAAGAAATCATCTTATCGAATTATAGGTCAAATTCGATAAACCCTTGTTCTTGATCATTCAAGTCTTCTTGAACGATATTATCACTTTTTCGATATTACTTCCATTTTCCATTTGTTCGAATTTTCATTGTCATATTCGATATTACTCCGACAAAATACATCCAAAACACCATACTCGTAAAAGCCTTCCGCTACGATATTCTTACGCACACTCCGAACGATACGTATGCACTTTTCCGGATAATTCGTATCATAAGTGGTATCGAGCCCAAGGTCATCTCCTTGGGCGATTTATTCAACAATTGCTTGTCAAGAAAATATCTCTTGATTCTTGTCATCGGAAACCACACCCGAATTTCTTAATTCAGCTTAAGGTTCTTGATCTTTCAACAAAATGGAGTTCAACGATATTTATCTCTTGGCGATATTACGCGACGCATTACACAAACAGATCGGAGTTCATGGGATATTCCGATCCGTAAGTGTGTTGATTGGCTCCACATTTGTGAGGAGTTTTTCAACCACAATTCAATTCCAGATCGCCGAGTCTCGTTGGCGACGAAACGCCTTCGTGGTCGCGCCTCGACCAGTGGCGTAAATTGAAAACCACTGCTTACACCAAGGTAAACCCAAACTAAGAGACTGAACAAATTCATAAAACACTTTACTCAAAAATTCATCCCCACAAATTCTCACCGCCACGATCCACCAAGGGCACCACACCGAAATTGCGTGTTCAAGACCACCCCGCCACCGGCATTCGATCTAAGGTTTTTCCCCATCAAGGAATTCCCAGCAGAATCCTTTTTCGATGAAGACGATGTCCTTACGGTCATTTTCAATAAAGTAGACGAGACAGAGTTTTCAATGGAGCAATTCAACGAAGAAGATGAGTTGAGCCGTGTCTCCCTAGTTGACGAACATGGATCTTGCTACTTTGAGCATGGGCCAGTTGCTTGTGTTGGCCAATTTGACCAAGACGGACCAACTTATGTTAATGGTGAGGAACTTGTTAGTGTCATGGAAACCGGGCCGGATTATGAAGGGCCACCAGTATTTGATACCGAACCAGTTGACGAAGAGGATCCCATAATTGATTCTGTGTTTCCCATTTTAGATGGTGCACCCGACGTGAAATTATTAATACTTCCCATTTTTGATGTTGTGCCCGACGGCGATCCATATCTCGATGAAAGTTGTTTTGAAGATTTTCGTCCAATTAATGATGCAGACCCTATTGAGGTGTTTTCGGTTCTTGATACGGAGCAAGAAGATGTTATGATTCCGGAGCATCTATATCTTGAGCCTTACCAATATTTTGATATGAAAGTCGACGACGAAGCATTTTTCCCAGGTCTTGAAGTGGCATCCGATGAAGGGCGACCTATTATTACTGTCGTGCTTCCCATTTCGTATGTCCGGTTATATGATGATTCATATCGTGATATCGGTATTACTCGCTAATAATTATTATTATTTCATTAATAATGATAGTTATTTGTTTGGTGATTCCCGGAGATCCCATATTACTTATCGTCTCAAGATTTTGGGCCATGTACGCACTGCAGACATTTTCGAGATCAAATACTTAGAGGCTTTAGTTAATTATCTTGATGACGAAGGGAGTTCGGAATTGAGGACAATTCCCTTTAAAGGTGGAGGGAATGATACGAAATTAACTAGTCAAAATGAAGAAGACGGAGCAAGGATCAAAATAAACGGTCTTACGACGCGTCATGCACATACGACGACATTTTTAGGCGAGAAAACGGACATAAGACGTAAAAGGAATGTCCAACCTGCCGGAAAATGTCCAACATGCCGAAAATGCCGAGTCTGCGGAAAATATCATACCGCCGGAAAATGCCGAGCGGCCCGCCGACCGACCCGCTGTGTCGTCCGACACGGCCAGCGCTGCATTTCGTCCGAAATGCCAAAGTCATCGTCGGCCAACCCGACCGTGTCGGGCGACACGATCGCGTCACACTCTTCTCGAAAAGGAAATCTCGCCGTTCGACCAACCCGACCGTGCTGGCGACACGGCCGAGTCCCGCCGAACGCCCTTGTCGCGCCTACGCGGCCGAAGCCGTCATTGCCGGACGCCCTTGTCGCGCCGCTGTCGATTCGCTATCGGACGCCCTTGTCACGCGGCGACCGTGTCAATCGGACATGGTCGAGTCACTACCGACAGATGCGCGGCCATGCCGTGTCAAGCGACACGCCCGTGTCCTGCAAATACCAACTTTTTTATTGTTGATTTTTGTGTGTTTTGTATTCTCTTTTCCTTTCTTTACTCTTTTAGGGATTGTGTTCCCATGTTTTGTGATTTATGTTTCTTTTTCTTATTTTATTTGATTTATTTTTATTATTCAAAGATTCTGTAATCTTTGAATTGTTTTCTTTAACTTTTAGGAAGACTTGAGGTTTCCTATATATAGCTTGTATAAGCATTGTAAGAGGATTGTATTAGATTATGAATTTGAATGTTGTGAAAGAATACACTTTGTATTTCTATCCTTGGTAAATGATTTTACCGAAACTTGATTTTTATTCGACGCTGCTGAGTATTAATCCGATTAATTCTCAATAGGTCTTGAGAAGAAATCATCTTATCGAATTATAGGTCTAATTCGATAAACCCTTGTTCTTGATCATTCAAGTCTTCTTGATCGATATTATCACTTTTTTCGATATTACTTCCATTTTTCATTTGTTCGAATTTTCATTGTCATATTCGATATTACTCCCACAAAATACATCCAAAAACACCATACTCGTAAAAGCCTTCCGCTACGATATTCTTACGCACACTCCGAACGATACATATCCACTTTTCCGGATAATTCGTATCAT
Organism: Orobanche coerulescens; assembly: GCA_033398695.1. Lineage (NCBI taxonomy): Eukaryota > Viridiplantae > Streptophyta > Magnoliopsida > Lamiales > Orobanchaceae > Orobanche > Orobanche coerulescens. Next base: position 34,777 of record JAWKAU010000665.1, read on the forward strand.
AAGTGGTATCGAGCCCAAGGTCATCTCCTTGGGCGATTTATTCAACAATTGCTTGTCGAAGAAAATATCTCTTGATTCTTGTCATCGAAACCACACCCGAATTTCTTAATTCAGCTTAAGGTTCTTGATCTTTCAACAAAATGGAGTTCAACGATATTTATCTCTTGGCGATATTACGCGACACATTACACAGCATCGAGTTCATGGGATATTCCGATCCGTAGCGGTGTTGATTGGCTCCACGATTGTGAGGAGTATATCAACCACAATTTAATTCCAGAGACCACCGAGTCTCGTTGGTGACGAAACGCCTTCGTGGTCGCGCCTCGACCTGGTGGCAGAATTTGAAAACTAGCCGTTTACACCAAGGTAAACCCAAACTAAGAGACTGGAACAAATTCATAAAACACTTTACTCAAAAATTCATCCCCACAAATTCTCACCGCCATGATCCACCAAGGGCATCACACCGGAAATTGCAGAAGTTCAGCACCACCCCGCCACCGGCATTCGATCTAAGGTTTTTCCCCATCAAGGAATTCCCAGCAGAATCCTTTTTCGATGAAGACGATGTCCTTACGGTCATTTTCAATAAAGTAGACGAGACAGAGTTTTCAATGGAGCAATTCAACGAAGAAGATGAGTTGAGCCGTGTCTCCCTAGTTGACGAACATGGATCTTGCTACTTTGAGCATGGGCCAGTTGGTTGTGTTGGCCAATTTGACCAAGACGGACCAACTTATGTTAATGGTGAGGAACTTGTTAGTGTCATCGAAACCGGGCCGGATTATGAAGGGCCACCAGTATTTGATACCGAACCAGTTGACGAAGAGGATCCCATAATTGATTCTGTGTTTCCCATTTTAGATGGTGCACCCGACGTGAAATCATTAATACTTCCCATTTTTGATGTTGTGCCCGACGGCGATCCATATCTCGATGAAAGTTGTTTTGAAGATTTTCGTCCAATTAATGATGCAGACCCTATTGAGGTGTTTTCGGTTCTTGATACGGAGCAAGAAGATGTTATGATTCCGGAGCATCTATATCTTGAGCCTTACCAATATTTTGATATGAAAGTCGACGACGAAGCATTTTTCCCAGGTCTTGAAGTGGCATCCGATGAAGGGCGACCTATTATTACTGTCGTGCTTCCCATTTCAGATGTCCGGTTATATGATGATTCATATCGTGATATCGGTATTACCTCGCAGAATAATTATTATTATTTCATTAATAATGATAGTTATTTGTTTGGTGATTCCCGGAGATCCCATACTACTTATCGTCTCAAGATTTTGGGCCATGTACGCACTGCAGACATTTTCGAGATCAAATACTTAGAGGCTTTAGTTAATTATCTTGATGACGAAGGGAGTTCGGAATTGAGGACAATTCCCTTTAAAGGTGGAGGGAATGATACGAAATTAACTACTCAAAATGAAGAAGACGGAGCAAGGATCAAAATAAACAGTCTTACGACGCATCATGCACATACGACGACATTTTTAGGCGAGAAAACGGACATAAGACGTAAAAGGAATGTCCAACCTGCCGGAGAATGTCCAACATGCCGGAAAATGCCGAGCCTGCCGGAAAATATCACACCTGCCGGAAAATGCCGAGCGGCTGCCGACCGAACTCGGCCGTGTCGACACGGCCGCGCGTGCATTTGTCCTAAATGCCAAAGTCACCGTCGGCGAACCCGACCATGTCAGGCGACACGGCCGCGTCACACTCTTCTCGATAAGAAAATCTCATTTCGACCAACCCGACCGCGCCGTGCGACACGGCCGAGTCTCGCCGAACGCCTCGCGCGCTGCCGCTGCCGAAGCCGCTGCTTGACGCCCTTGTCGCGCCAGCGGTCGATTCATTGTCGGACGCCCTTGTCACGCCGCGACCGTGTCAATCGGACATGGTCGAGTCAGCCGCCGACTGATGGCCATGGCCGCGTGTCAAGCGACACGGGCCGTGTCCTGGCAAATACCAACTTTTTTTTATTGCTGATTTTTGTGTGTTTTGTATTCTCTTTTCCTTTCTTTACTCTTTTAGGGATTGTGTTCCCATGTTTTGTGATTTATGTTTCTTTTTCTTATTTTATTTGATTTGTTTTTATTATTCAAAGATTTTGTAATCTTTGAATTGTTTTCTTTAACTTTTAGGAAGACTTGAGGTTTCCTATATATAGCTTGTATAAGCATTGTAAGAGGATGGTATTAGATTATGAATTTGAATGTTGTGAAAGAATACACTTTGTATTTCTATCCTTGGTAAATGATTTTTACCGAAACTTGATTTTTATTCGACGCGTTTTCGAGTATTAATCCGATTAATTCTCAATAGGTCTTGAGAAGAAATCATCTTATCGAATTATAGGTCTAATTCGATAAACCCTTGTTCTTGATCATTCAAGTCTTCTTGATCGATATTATCACTTTTTTCGATATTACTTCCATTTTTCATTTGTTCGAATTTTCATTGTCATATTCGATATTACTCCCACAAAATACATCCAAAAACACCATACTCGTAAAAAGCCTTCCGCTACGATATTCTTACGCACACTCCGAACGATACGTATCCACTTTTCCGGGATAATTCGTATCATAAGTGGTATCGGAGCCCAAGGTCATCTCCTTGGGCGATTTATTCAACAATTGCTTGTCGAAGAAAATATCTCTTGATTCTTGTCATCGGAAACCACACCTGAATTTCTTAATTCAGTTAAGGTTCTTGATCTTTCAACAAAATGGAGTTCAACGATATTTCTCTTGGCGATATTACGCGACGCATTACACAGCGTACCGGAGTTCATGGGACATTCCGATCCAGAAGCAGGTGTTGATTGGCTCCACATTTGTGAGGAGTTTTTCAACCACAATTCAATTCCAGTAGACCGCCGAGTCTCGTTGGCGACGAAACGCCTTCGTGGTCGCGCCTCGACCTGGTGGCAGAAATTGAAAACCAGCCGTTTACACCAAGGTAAACCCAAACTAAGAGACTGGAACAAATTCATAAAACACTTTACTCAAAAATTCATCCCCACAAATTCTCACCGCCACGATCCACCAAGGGCACCACACCGGAAATTGCAGAAGTTCAGCACCACCCCGCCACCGGCATTCGATCTAAGGTTTTTTCCCATCAAGGAATTCCCAGCAGAATCCTTTTTCGATGAAGACGATGTCCTTACTGTCATTTTCAATAAAGTAGACGAGACAGAGTTTTCAATGGAGCAATTCAACGAAGAAGATGAGTTGAGCCGTGTCTCCCTAGTTGACGAACCTGGATCTTGCTACTTTGAGCATGCGCCAGTTGGTTGTGTTGGCCAATTTGACCAAGACGGACCAACTTATGTTAATGGTGAGGAACTTGTTAGTGTCATGGAAACCAGGCCATATTATGAAGGGCCACCAGTATTTGATACCGAACCAGTTGACGAAGAGGAGCCCATAATTGATTCTGTGTTTCCCATTTTTGATGGTGCACCCGACGTGAAATCATTAATACTTCCCATTTTTGATGTTGTGCCCGACGACGATCCGTATCTCGATGAAAGTTGTTTTGAAGATTTTCGTCCAATTAATGATGCAGAGCCTATTGAGGTGTTTTCGGTTCTTGATACGGAGCAAGAAGATGTTATGATTCCGGAACATCTATATCTTGAGCCTTACCAATATTTTGATATGAAAGTCGACGACGAAGCATTTTTCCCAGGTCTTGAAGTGGCAACCGATGAAGGGCGACCTATTATTACTGTCGTGCTTCCCATTTCAGATGTCCGGTTATATGATGATTCATATCGTGATATCGGTATTACCTCGCAGAATAATTGTTATTATTTCATTAATAATGATAGTTATTTGTTTGGTGATTCCCGGAGATCCCATACTACTTATCGTCTCAAGATTTTGGGCCATGTACGCACTGCGGACATTTTCGAGATCAAATACTTAGAGGCTTTAGTTAATTATCTTGATGACGAAGGGAGTTCGGAATTGAGGACAATTCCCTTTAAAGGTGGAGGGAATGATACGAAATTAACTAGTCAAAATGAAGAAGACGGAGCAAGGATCAAAATAAACGGTCTTACGACGCGGCATGCACATACGACGACATTTTTAGGCGAGAAAACGGACATAAGACGTAAAAGGAATGTCGAACCTGCCGGAAAATGTCCAACATGCCGGAAAATGCCGAGCCTGCCGGAAAATATCACACCTGCCAGAAAATGCCGAGCGGCTGCCGACCGAACTCGGCCGTGTCGTCCGACACGGCCCGCGCTGCATTTCGTCCGAAATGCCAAAGTCATCGCCGGCCGAACCCGACCGTGTCAGCGACACGGTCGCCACACTCTTCTCGATAAGGAAATCTTGCCGTCCGACCAACCCGATCGTGCCGGGCGACACGGCCGAGTCTGCCGAACGCCCTTGTCGCCGCGCCGCATGGCCGAAGCCGCCGGACGCCCTTGTCGCGCGCCGCGTCGGCCATTGTCGGACGTCCTTGTCACGCCGCGACCGTGTCAATCGGACATGGTCGAAGTCATCACGACAGATGCGCGGCCATGCCGTGTCAAGCAACACGGCCCGTGTCCGACAAATGCACCAACTTTTTTTTATTGCTGATTTTTGTGTGTTTTGTATTCTATTTTCCTTTCTTTACTCTTTTAGGGATTGTGTTCCCATGTTTTGTGATTTATGTTTCTTTTTCTTATTTTATTTGATTTGTTTTTATTATTCAAAGATTTTGTAATCTTTGAATTGTTTTCTTTAACTTTTAGGAAGACTTGAGGTTTCCTATATATAGCTTGTATAAGCATTGTAAGAGGATGGTATTAGATTATGAATTTGAATGTTGTGAAAGAATACACTTTGTATTTCTATCCTTGGTAAATTATTTTTACCGAAACTTGATTTTTATTCGACGCGTTTTTGAGTATTAATCCGATTGATTCTCAATAGGTCTTGAGAAGAAATCATCTTATCGAATTATAGGTCTAATTCGATAGACCCTTGTTCTTGATCGTTCAAGTCTTCTTGATCGATATTATCACTTTTTCCGATATTACTTCCATTTTTCATTTGTTCGAATTTTCATTGTCATATTCGATATTACTCCCACAAAATACATCCAAAAACACCATACTCGTTAAAAGCCTTCCGCTACGATATTCTTGCGCACACTCCGAACGATACGCATCCACTTTTCCGGGATAATTCGTATCACTATAACAACTTCGATTAATCTTTTACTTCTTGATTAACTCTTGTTGTAGCAAGGATTGGATATAATAGCTCCGATTAAAGGTTTACTTCTTGATTAAGTCTTGTTAATAGGAGATAAGACCACATTACATGTATTCGAGTCGGAACTCTGTGAAAACTCGGGTTTATTGATTAGATTCGAGCCTTTTGTACTCAGAATCGGCTATAACAGCTCCAATTATCTTTTCTTTCTTGATTAAGTCTTGTTGTAGCAAGGACTCATTATAATAACTCTGATTAAGGCTATACTTATTGATTAACTCTTGTTAATAGGAGATAAGACCACGTTGCATGCATTCGAGTCGGAATTATTTGAAAACTCGGGTTTATTGATTAGATCCAAGCATTTTTTACTCAGAATTGGCTATAACAGCTTCGATTAATCTTTTCTTTCTTGATTAAGTCTTGTTGTGGCAAGGATTCGCTATAATAGCTCCGATTAAGCATTTATTTCTTGACTAAGTCTTGTTAATAGGAGATAAGACCATGTTACATGCGTTCGAGTCAGAAGTCTATGAAAACACGGGTTTATTGATTAGATTCGAGCCTTCTGTACTCAAAATTGGCTATAACAGCTCCGGTCAGTCTTTTACTCCTGGATTAAGTCTTGTTGTAGCAATGATTGGATATAATAGCTTCGATTAAGCCTTTATTTCTTGATTAAGTATTGTTAATATGAGATAAGACTACATTACATGCATTCGAGTCGGAACTCTATGAAAACTCGAGTTTATTGATTATATTCGAGCCTTCTGTACTCAGAATTGACTATAACAACTTCGATTAATCTTTTACTTCTTGATTAAGTCTTGTTGTAGCAAAGATTGGATATAATAGCTCCGATTAAAGGTTTACTTCTTGGTTAAGTCTTGTTAATAGAAGATAAGACCACATTACATGTATTCGAGTCGGAACTCTGTGAAAACTCGGGTTTATTGATTAGATTCGAGCCTTCTGTACTCAGAATTGGCTATAACAGCTCCAATTATCTTTTCTTTCTTGATTAAGTCTTGTTGTAGCAAGGACTCATTATAATAACTCTGATTAAGCCTTTACTTATTGATTAAGTCTTGTTAATAGGAGATAAGACCACGTTGCATGCATTCGAGTCGGAACTCTTTGAAAACTCGGGTTTATTGATTAGATCCAAGCCTTTTTTACTCAGAATTGGCTATAACAGCTTCGATTAATCTTTTCTTTCTTGATTAAGTCTTGTTGTAGCAAGAATTCGCTATAATAGCTCCGATTAAGCCATTACTTCTTGATTAATTCTTTTTAATCGGAGATAAGACCATGTTACATGCGTTCGAGTAAGAAGTCTATGAAAACACGGGTTTATTGATTAGATTCGAGCCTTCTGTACTCAAAATTGGCTATAACAGCTCCGGTCAATCTTTTACTTCTGGATTAAGTCTTGTTGTAGCAATGATTGGATATAATAGCTTCGATTAAGCCTTTACTTCTTGATTAAGTCTTGTTAATATGAGATAAGACCACATTAAATGCATTCGAGTCAGAACTCTACGAAAATTCAGGTTTATTGATTAGATTCGAGCACCTTGTATTGAGTATTGGCTATAATAGCTTAGATTAAGTCCTTACTTTTAGATTAAGTCTTGTTAATAGGAGATAAGACCATGTTACATGCATTCGAGCCAGAAGTCTATGAAAACACAGGTTTATTGATTAGATTCGAGCCTTCTATACTAAAAATTGGCTATAACAGCTCCGATCAATCTTTTACTTCTTGATTAAGTCTTGTTGTAGAAGGATTGGATATAATAGCTCTGATTAAGCCTTTACTTATTGACTAAGTCTTCTTAATATGAGATAAGACCACGTTACATGCATTCGAGTTGGAACTCTATGAAACTCGGGTTTATTGGCTATAACAGCTCTGATTAATCTTTTCTTTCTTAATTAAGGCTTGTTGTAGCAAGGATTCGCTATAATAGCTCCGATTAAGCCTTTACTTCTTGATTCAGTCTTGTTAATAGGAGATAAGACCATGTTACATGCATTCGTGTCAAAAGTATATGAAAACTCAGGTTTTTTGATTAGGTTCGAGCCTTCTCTACTCAAAATTGGCTATAACAGCTCCGATCAATCTTTTACTTCTTGATTAAGTCTTGTTGTAGCAAGGATTGGATATAATAGCTCTGATTAAGCCTTTACTTCTTGATTAAGTCTTGTTAATATGAGATAAGACCACGTTACATGCATTCAAGTCGGAACGCTATGAAACTCGGGTTTATTGATCAGATTCAAGCCTTTTGTACTCAGAATTGGCTATAACAGCTCCGATTAATCTTTGCTTTCTTGATTAACTGATGAGAAACCACTGGATTATCCATCGGACCCAGTAAAAATACCCATTGGTCCAGTCACAAGAGCATGAGCTAAACAATTCAAAGAATCAATCAACGGACTAGTACAAATCATTTGGGATAATGAAATTGCTAAGAAACCAATCGAGATGGACCCTAAAAGTGAAGCGATTGTCAACATCATCAAGATACGGGAAGAGAACGGTCCAACTCATAGCCGTTGTATTTGATTTAATTTCGGCCCTACAATTGAAGACAAATCGGCCATGACATGAAGAAGTCTTAGATCATCATCATCATCAAAGTCATGATATGTGTATCATGAATATCTAGCAAGAAGATTTGGAAGGAGACTTTGAAGAAAGATAATTCAGCCCTCTATTTCCATATAGCCGTTCACTCCATCATCAAAGTCATGAGTATGATTAAAGTCTTCTCAAGAGTATCTAGCATGAATGATAATTCAGCCCCACAATTCTACTAGCCGTTTCCTCTCTCAAATTGTCTTAAAATGTATTTTAGTTTGTTTGATTTTCTTCCCACTAAAGACTTGTAAGTTTATTTATTTCTTTTTCTTTGCTTTAGTTGACTAGAGAAGGCTCCTCTTAGTTATTTAAAGGCCATATTCGGATGTGTAAGAGGGCAGATTTTTATCCATCATAAACGTATTGTTTTACTTGAGTTTTATTAACTCTTTGTGTTCGGTTTTGTTACTATACAAGGCAGCCTTCGTTTTCTTCACCCGAAGTGTTGTTTTTTCACCTTGATTCTAAAGTTCTACTTACGTATATTTGTTGGGTTCTAGAATTATTTCTAGAGTTCGCATTTTGTGATTCGTAGGGTTGAGGACCGATTATCTTCCATCAACTTTACATCCCTCCTTGTTACGGTACATTTCAGCCCACTATACATCAAACTACGCTTCCGCATTATTCGAAGTCATATCCTACTCCAACTAAAAATCATATTATCATATCACTCCTAACATTTCATTTCACTTCGTTTTTCCAAGTTCATATCACCTTTGAAAACGAATCAATCATATCCAAGTTCATATCATTAACTCTTGTTGTAGCAAGGATTGGATATAGTAGCTCCGATTAAGCGTATTGATTAAATCTTGTTAATAAGAAATAAGACCACGTTACATGCATTAGAGTCGGAACTCTATAAAAACTCGGGTTTATTGATTATGTTCGAGCCTTCTCTACTCAAAATTGGCTATAACAGCTCCGATCAATATTTTACTTCTTGATTAAGTCTTGTTGTAGCAAGGATAGGATATAATAGCTCCGATTAAGCCTTTACTTCTTGATTAAGTCTTGTTAATATGAGATAATGATACGAATTAATGTATAAGATCAACGTAAATTCACCGGGAAATGCAGCGGATATATTTTGTTACCTCACAACACTCGATATGTGTAACACTCGTAAGAATTAACCGAAAGTAAGGCAATTCGGCTTACGTAAACAAGATAATTATGAAAGTAAATTATCAAACTAGACCTATAATTTGATAAAGCAATCTCTCCTCAAGACCTATTGAGAATCGATTAAAATTACAACTCGAAGACGCGTCGAATTATAATCAAGTTGTGCTGAAAATCATTCAACAAGTATACATGTACAATGTATTTCGTTTTTTTCAAGCTTCCAAAGTGTTTATTAAAGGTTGAGGATGAGACTAATATATAGCCATTACAACTTCTAATAAGTTCAAACAAGATCACACAAAATCAAGTTAAAAGACAAGCAAATAATAAACTAAACTATCGACACTTTTGACAAAGATTGAAAAAAACACATGCTTGGCTTCTTCCTCCTTCATTCGGCCGTGGGGTACTTGGAGGGATGAGATAATCATCTTTCTCATGTGATATCTTTGTAAGATAAGGACTTGAACATGAAAGGGACTTCTTGGCATCTTTTTCTTCATGTGGTTCGGCCGATTTGTCTTCAAAGGAGTGGAGTGAATCAAATCTCTATCCTTGATCTTGATATGGTGGACTTTGAAAATGAAAGCAAATATTAAAGTACTGGGGACAAAAGATCCTTCATGGATGTATGTCACAATCGGCCAAACACTCCTTCAACATTTCGAAGCCAAGTAACCGAACCTCTAGAGTAGAAAGTAAAGCATACCTCCTAGATAACGCATCCGCAACGACATTGCTTTTACCGTCTTTGTACTTGGATGAAAAATGAAATGATTGTAGGAATTCCACCCACTTGGCATGCCTCGGACTCAGTTTATGTTGTCCGTTAATGTACTTCAATGATTCGTGGTCCGAGTGTAGAATAAAATGCTTCGTCCGTAAGTAATGACTCCAATGATCAAGGGCCCGTACGATAGCATAGAATTCTTTATCGTAAGTACAATAATTCAACCGAGCTCCGTTCAACTTCTCCGAAAAGTAAGCGATAGGTCTTTTACCTTGAATAAGAACCGCTCCAATTCCAACTCCGCTAGCATCACATTCAACTTCGAATGGTTGAGTAAAATCGGGTAGTGTTAGAATCGGTGCTTCGCATAATTTGGCCTTTAACTTCTCGAAAGCTCCTTGGGCAGCCCCGTTCCATACAAATGGTCCCTTTTTTAAACACTCCGTTATCGGACTTGAAATGGTGTT
>JAWKAU010000666.1:0-44000 GCA_033398695.1 Orobanche coerulescens
GCCGTAAATCGAATTGTTAGACATTCGTACGATGTGAGATAAATTCTATATTATTTCTTTTGTTAAGGTTCGAGCTTGTTACGTGATTAATTGAGGGGGGCAACCTTCAAGTGTTCGTTTCGTGGAAGTATTGTTCTTGTCTTCGAATCGAGGCAAGTACCTTATTTGTTTTACGTATTGATGTTATACATATTGTCATGAATGTATGTCGTTGTTGTATGTCCACCTTGTGTTGGTCCGACGGGATCATCGGGGGATCTATGCTAGCGTGCGCTGGATCAACGGACGGGTTTTCCACCACGGGTTGGTCTGACGGGATCATCGTGGGTTCTAGGCAGTGAACGCTGGATCGTCGGAATTACCATGTGTATGTTATGATATCATGTTGTGATTATCATTTGTGTATGTTATGTATGAGTTTCTCGCAAGAGAAGACTCGTTTGACATTTTATCATTTATGTTATTATTATTCTACGTGTGACGTTGAATAATATGTTGTGGTACTTGTACTAGCATCGTTGTGCTAAACCCTTCGGGGGTGAACATTTTGTTTATGTTCAGGATCCAAGCGAGCAGGAAAACAACCACTGGAGCTGCATGACGACGATGGTGCAGAGTGATGTTTCAGCCGGGTTTATTTGTCTATTGTTTATTGGTTATTTCAATAAGTACTCGAGTACGAAGTCGTTTATGATGAATTTGAATTTGGTGATGTATTATTAAATTTCTGTTGAACATTTGTATTTTCAGTATTTGGTCAAAACTGTGGCATCTTAATTCCGTTATTTCCATTCGTTAGTACCTCTTAATGCCTGTTCAATTCTTCAGCCTTGTAAATCCTTATGTAAAGGATTTACGGCGCTGTAATATTCCTGAATATATCAGGGGTGTTACATGTATTTTGTACGTCGAGACGTCGGACAGTAACAGTTAGATTTTTGGCTAAGTATAAAAGCCATCACGTACGTTAAGCCTTGGAGCTTACGTACGTAAAATGTGTTAGCTTACGTACGTAAAATGTGTTAGCTTACGTACGTTATATAGTGTACATAACGTACGTAACAAGAGGAATCGGACAGTGGGGCCCGTGGTCGGCGGCTTTCGGCGCAGATGTGGACAGGTGAGTCAACGGATGGAGTTACGTACGTTATATAGGGTGTATTACGTACGTAATATGAGTATAATACTGTAGCAAGTCAACGTACGTATTACGTACGCAACGGAATAAGTGTTACGTACGTTACGGGGCGGCTGGCCGAGTCGTGGCCGATAGGACCTGTAGTGGCCGAGCATGGTCGACAGTGACTCGTAGGGATGGCCGAGCATGGTCGGCAGTGACTCGCATTGATGGCCGATCACGGTCGGCAGTGACTCGCAGGGATGGCTAGGACTGGCCAATTACGTACGTAAGGCAGTGGTCGGTTACGGCCGTAAGGGCCAGTTACGTACGTAAGCCAGCTGCCGGTTACGTACGTAAGGGTGCCGAACGAACTGGCCAGTGGGGTAGGCCATGGCCGGCTATGTACGTAAGGACCCGCCGGTTACGTACATAACGTGCCGGCAGGTCTCAGCCTATATAAGGCCTGGACCGAGTCATCTTGGGCATTTTTCATTTTTCTTCGTTTTTTTGCGATTCCTTCAGCAAAAGTGGATGGATTTGAGTAAGATCATCATGTAGCAACATGTTTAGGAAGTTGGAATTATGTATTAACATCATCTTCCACCCGGATCAAAGGTAAGAACACCTAAACTTTTGGTTTTTGGATGTTCTTGAGGTTTCTTGGTGTTTTGGATTTGCTTCGTTTTGATTCAGATTATTGATAGAACTTGATTGTATACTCGTAATCATTCAATACTCTTGAAGTTTTGTGGAAAGAATTCGAGTATTTCTTTGAATAATCGATTGAATTGGACTATGCCTTCAAAGTGTTCGATGAAATGTCTCAATGAGTAGAGCTTGGAAAATTCTACACGTTTTCGTATGAACGATGGTTGAAATGATATTGTTGTGATGACTCTTGGTAATTATGGTAATTTTGTTAAAGGAAGATAATGAATTGGTGATCAAATGATTTGATTATGTTGTTATGATTATGGAATCGTGGTATTCTCGATGTTCTTGGTGCTTTATTGCGAATAATGATGTTATGAGAAGTATATGTTGAAGGACATGATTATATACACCTTGAATTGTGAATAAGGATTGTTTAGATGTTAGAAAACATCGGATTATGTTGTTTTATGGATTATGAACGTGAATTCGGATAATTCGTGTTCTTGAAGAACCCTTGAGTTATACATATCATGATTTTAGAAGGATTTCGGATAATTTTGGAATGTGATTATTCATGATAATAATTGGTAAATTGTTTTCTACGAATTTACAAGTATGAACAAGAAGGAGTTTTGTCTTCGTATTTGGAGTTGAAGTTGGAATCAAATATGTTATAAAATCCTTACTGTCGAGATGAATTGATCATTGATTTGATGAATACGTTTTAAAGTGTTGGTGTTTTGGATATGAATATGGAATATTCACATTTAAAACTAAGTTATGTGTTTTGGTACAATATTCGTATAGGAATACGAATATGATTTTCGGGTTTGATAAGATTATGATTCACTTTTGAGTTTAAGAATTCATACTTATTGAATAAATGTTCAATTCGGATAGTGGAATTATTTGAAACTCTTGGAGTATGATTATCTATAATGTTGAATTAATTGGATCGTCCGGATTGATGATGATAATCGGTAATTGGTTTTATTATGAAATTACAAGGAGGAAACTTGTATCCGTATTTAAGATTGAATTTGGAATCGGTAATGTTAGGTCCTTGTTGGTTTAAATTGATTATTGATATGATCTTCGGAGTGTGGAATCGTATTGTGGTTTTGAATTCGTGTTTGATTGGTTCGGATTGTTTGGATTTGTATTTAATCGGGATATTGTAGAACCGTTGTGTTTGTTGATCGGTTATTGATTGTTATTTGTGATGATCGAGTTACGGTTGTATTGTGGATATGAGTTCGTATTTGTTGAGTTGGATTATTTGGTTTTAGGTATATGATCGGGGTTTCATTGAACCGTTGAGTTTGTTGGTTGGGTATGTCGGTTATTGATTTTTATCGAATGTGTGTTAATCGGTTATTGCAATAGGTTGATATGTTTTGATCGTGGTTTATGACCGTTGTGCTGCGGTTGAGGTCGAAGAGTTCGTAGATTGCTTTTGGTCGGGGCTGAGGAGCTCGTAGATGAAGGCAATAGATTTTGGTAATGGCTTCATGGTATCGGTATCGAGGCAAGTTTATACTTGTTCAGTTTATAATATTTGATGAATGGTTTCGTTTTCATTTCATTTATAATTCGTATAGCAATGTTGTTAGAAATGTAAGTTGTTGGATAATGAGTTGTATATCGTGCTCTGGTTTGTATTAAATCATAAGGTATATGATTTAATTGTGTTCAAAGAAGACGTGAGTTATCTTTGGTCAAAGATATAGAATATCGAATATCGAGGATAGTTATCGTGATGACATAAGTATCGGGATAAAGGTTTATTGGTATTGAATGGATGGTACCTTGTTTGAGATTATTTGTATAACTGTGTATTCGTTCAGGAATGTTGTCCGTGGAAAAGATGTTGTCTTCGGCTTTGAGGTAATTTATGTATTGTTCAGTTATGAGATAATTATTATGTTGAGTTGTTGTATATGTTGTACGTTGAGGCTTTGTATATTGAGATTCGTATTGGTTGTTCGTTGAGGGATGTTGATCCCAGGACTATTGTTGGTATTAATGGTGGGGTTGATCGTCTCATTGGGGGATGTTGATGAATATGGTCCTCGGCTTTGAGGTAATCTAAGTATTTGTTCAGTCATGTGGATAATTAGTATGTTGAGTTGTTGTATATGTTGAGGTTCCGTGTAATGAGTTTCGTATCGGTTATTCGTTGAGGGATGTTGATCCCAGGACTATTGTATTGAGATCGTAGATCATGTTGGTCATTCATTTGGGGATGATGATCCCAGGATTGATGTTTTGGATATTGATTAGTCGTGTCGACTTTTCATTGTCAGTCTGTTGTTGTTCACTTCGGTGAGTCTTTTAATCCTTATTGGATATGTATTTCTTTGAGTTTCGTTGTCATGTTGCATCGTGACATATCTGGAGTCATATCTGCGTGCCGATTGGTTATTGTGTAGGATTTTTAGCCGGGCACATGATGGTTATGTGTTGATATTTCCACATTGGACCGTGCACACGAGACGTAGTTCGTGAGGCTAATTAGGTACAAGACCACACGTGTATTTGATCGATACCCGGGGTGGCTTGTGCACGGACACATTTCCGGATCGAGCGTACTATGATTTCCATCTTTGAGCCATATTATTTGGTCGTTCATCCTCCATTCATGGTTGGGTATGTTCGACGGTTTGTGATGGGTTGTTCATACGCCTGAGGGGTATGTTAGAGAGTCAGAGTTATTTCTTTGAGATCCATTATTGTTGCTCGTTTGGAGTTTACCTTGTTGATGGTATTCTCGGTTATTGTTGGTCCTTTGTTGATCATTTGGAGTTTACCTTGTTGATGGTATTCTCGGTTATTGTTGATCCTTCATTGATTGCGTTCGAGATTTACCTTGTTGATGGTATTCTCAATTATCGTGATCCTTTATTGGTCGTATTGGAGTTATCATGTCGATGATATTCTCGGTTGAGGTATTGGTTGATCATTGTTATTGATCGTATAAGCATTCGGACTGTACGTCGATGTTCGGGATTTGTTATTATTATCATGTGGTAGTTGATCTACAGATATGCTGTGTATTATTGGTTTATACAGGTTGAGATTTGATTGTGTAACGCGACGGACAGGATTTGGCACAGATTGGATTATTTCCACACTTATGAGTTATGATGATGTTTTGAGGATTGTTGGTATTTTTGGAATATAATACGGTATAATTGATGTTGAGTTCATTTCGTCATTTGAGAATGCGAAATGTGAATTATGGTAAGGATCGATTTGGATTGGATTGTTATGGATTGGTAAGGTTATGTCGGTAAGATTACATTGGTATTACTCTTACTGTATTATTACATTGGTATGTAATTATTTATGTTGATGTGATCGATATCATTGTTGAGTATTGTGGCTGACCCCATCGTGGGCTTTATTTTTAGGTACTCAGAGATCGAGCTAGTAGCGGTCGTGAAGGGATGAGCTTCCCGATGTGATACTGGCGGTGGCATGTTTTGGAGTATCGAGTATTTCTTTTCTGGTTATTCACTTCTGCTGCAAATGTGTATTTTGAATTGTGTTTTTATCCGCTGCGTGTGTATATTTCAAAATGGCTTTTTCGGTATCTTTATCCGCTGCGTGTGTATATTTCAAAATGGCTCTTTGGTATTTTTACCAACTCGTGTGTGTATTTTAAAATGGCCTTTTGGGCATTTTACGAACTTGGGTTATTTTCGTCAAACTCTTTTTCCCAAATTATTTTATCGGTATGTTTAAGTGGTAGCTTAACGTACATTTTGAACTGTCGAGAATTGGCACTTCGCCTTGTATTTTGAAATGGTATTTTATGACGGTATTTGAAAACTATGCTTTTGAAAATATTTGTGTATTTAAAATATTACCGTCAGTGGCCTTTTGGCATTTTTAAACGTCTTTGAAATGGTTTTTAGCCTGGTGGGTTCCGGCGCGGGACCCACGGCGCTGTAATATCCCGGATGGTTTTGGGGGTGTTACAGAAGATGGTATCGGAGCTTGGGTTTTGTGAAACCCAGGCGTGTGTGTTATGTGGCTCTACCGGTACGGTAGTAGCGTGGCTTTTGAAAATGATTTTTCTGACTTTTGAGTCGAACCGGTTTTTGGAATTTCCAAAATTTTTGAGATTCTTTTCAAATTGCTACTTGTGATATTCTTGTGTTTCGATTGTGTTGAGACTTCGTGTGGGAATCGTGTGGTAGTATCACGGGAGATCATCGGCTTCACGCACCTGTAAGTATATCGTTTTGGTTGTTCGCTTGTGGCGACGATTGATTGTTTTTATGATGAGTTGGAAATTTTGGATTGATCTGTTGTTTGTGGAAAGGTTGCAAGTTTCGAGGACGAAACTTATTTTAAGAGGGGTAGTATGTAATACCCGGATTTTCAGTATAAATTTTTCGCGTTATTTTATCTGAGATATACTGTATACTTTGGTATCTATACAGTATGGATAAAATAAATTGAGAACCGAGACAGTTATACTGGTGTGATTATCGTTTTTGATTGACAGATATATTCAGGATATGTTGTATCAGGTTGAACTGATTTGGATATCAGGTATACCGTATGAGAATATTTTTGGATTCAGTATGTGTATTCAGTATGCCGTATGTTTGTTTTTTGTACGTCGAGACGTCGGACCGGAACAGTTGGATTTTTGGCTAAGTATAAAAGCCATTATGTACGTTAAGCCTTGGAGCTTACGTACGTAAAATGTGTTAGCTTACGTACGTAAAATGTGTTAGCATACGTACGTTATCTAGTGTACATAACGTACGTAACAAGAGGAATCGGACAGTGGGGCCCGTGGTCGGCGGCTTTCGGCGCAGATGTGGACAGGTGAGTCAACGGATGGAGTTACGTACGTTATACAGGGTGTATTATGTACGTAATACGAGTATAATACTGTAGCAAGTCAACGTACGTATTACGTACACAACGGAATAAGTGTTACGTACGTTACGGGGCGGCTGGCCGAGTCGTGGCCGATAGGACCTGTAGTGGCCGAGCATGGGCGGCAGTGACTCGTAGGGATGGCCGAGCATGGTCGGCAGTGACTCGCATGGATGGCCGATCACGGTCGGCAGTGACTCGCAGGGATGGCTAGGACTGGCCGATTACGTACATAAGACAGTGGCCGGTTACGGCCGTAAGGGCCAGTTACGTATGTAAGCCTGCTTCCGGTTATGTACGTAAGGGTGCCGAACGAACTGGGCAGTGGGGTAGGCCACGGCCAGCTACGTACGTAAGGACCTTCCGGTTACGTACGTAACGTGCCGGCAGGTCTCGGCCTATATAAGGCCTGGACCGAGTCATCTTGGGCATTTTTCATTTTTCTTCGTTTTTTTGCGATTCCTTCGGCAAAAGTGGATGGATTTGAGTAAGATCATCATGTAGCAACGTGTTTTGGAAGTTGGAATTATGGATTAACATCATCTTCCACCCGGATCGAAGGTAAGAACACCTAAACTTTTGGTTTTTGGATGTTCTTGAGGTTTCTTGGTGTTTTGGTTGATTTGCTTCGTTTTGATTCAGATTATTGATAGAACTTGATTGTATACTCGTAATCATTCAATACTCTTGATGTTTTGTGGAAAGAATTCGAGTATTTCTTTGAATAATCGATTGAATTGGACTATGCCTTCAAAGTGTTCGATGAAATGTCTCAATGAGTAGAACTTGGAAAATTCTACACGTTTTCGTATGAATGATGGTTGAAATGATATTGTTGTGATGATTCTTGGTAATTATGGTAATTTTGTTAAAGGAAGATAATGAATTGGTGATCAAATGATTCGATTATGTTGTTATGATTATGGAATCGTGGTATTCTCGATGTTCTTGGTGGTTTAGTTCGAATCATGATGTTATGAGAAGTATATGTTGAAGGACATGATTATATACACCTTGAATTGTGAATAAGGATTTTTTAGATGTTAGAAAACATCGGATTACGTTGTTTTATGGATTATGAACGTGAATTCGGATAATTCGTGTTCTTGAAGAACCCTTGAGTTATACATATCATGATTTTGGAAGGATTTCGGATAATTTTGGAATGTGATTATTCATGATAATAATCGGTAAATTGTTTTCTACGAATTTACAAGTATGAACAAGGAGTTTTGTCTTCGTATTTGGAGTTGAAGTTGGAATCAAATATGTTATAAAATCCTTAATGTCGAGATGAATTGATCATTTATTTGATGAATACGTTTTAAAGTGTTGGTGTTTTGGATATGAATATGGAATATCCACATTTAAAACTAAGTTATGTATTTTGGTACAATATTCGTATAGGAATACGAATATGATTTTCGGGTTTGATAAGATTATGATTCACTTTTGAGTTTAAGAATTCATACTTATTGAATAAGTGTTCAATTCGGATAATGGAATTATTTGAAACTCTTGGAGTATGATTATCTATAATGTTGAATTAATCGGATCGTCCGGATTGATGATGATAATCGGTAATTGGTTTTATTATGAAATTACAAGGAGGAAACTTGTATCCGTATTTAAGATTGAATTTGGAATCGGTAATGTTAGATCCTTGTTGGTTTAAATTGATTATTGATATGATCTTCGGAGTGTGGAATCGTATTGTGGTTTTGAATTCGTGTTTGATTGGTTCGGATTGTTTGGATTTGTATTTAATCGGGATATTGTAGAACCGTTGTGTTTGTTGATCGGTTATTGATTGTTATTTGTGATCATCGAGTTACGGTTTGTATTGTGGATATGAGTTCGTATTTGTTGAGTTGGATTATTTGGTTTTAGGTATATGATCGGGGTTTCATTGAACCGTTGAGTTTGTTGGTTGGGTATGTCAGTTATTGATTTTTATCGAATGTGTGTTAATCGGTTATTGCAATAGGTTGATATGTTTTGATCGTGGTTTATGACCGTTGTGCTGCGGTTGAGGTCGAAGAGTTCGTAGATTGCTTTTGGTCGGGGCTGAGGAGCTCGTAGACGAAGGCAATAGATTTTGGTAACGGCTTCATGGTATCGGTATCGAGGCAAGTTTATACTTGTTCTGTTTATAATATTTGATGAATGGTTTCGTTTTCATTTCATTTATAATTCGTATAGCAATGTTGTTAGAAATGTAAGTTGTTGGATAATGAGTTGTATATCGTGCTCTGGTTTGTATTAAATCATAAGGTATATGATTTAATTGTGTTCAAGGAAGACGTGAGTTATCTTTGGTCAAAGATATAGAATATCGAATATCGAGGATAGTTATCGTGATGACATAAGTATCGGGATAAAGGTTTATTGGTATTGACTGGATGGTACCTTATTTGAGATTATTTGTATAACTGTGTATTCGTTCAGGAATGTTGTCCGTGGAAAGGATGTTGTCTTCGGCTTTGAGGTAATTTATGTATTGTTCAGTTATGAGATAATTATTATGTTGAGTTGTTGTATATGTTGTACGTTGAGGCTTCGTATATTGAGATTCGTATTGGTTGTTCGTTGAGGGATGTTGATCCCAGGACTATTGTTGGTATTAATGGTGGTGTTGATCATCTCATTGGGGGATGTTGGTGGATATGGTCCTCGGCTTTGAGGTAATCTAAGTATTTGTTCAGTCATGTGGATAATTAGTATGTTGAGTTATTGTATATGTTGAGGTTTCGTGTAATGAGTTTCGTATCGGTTATTCGTTGAGGGATGTTGATCCCAGGACCGTTGTATTGAGATCGTAGATCATGTTGGTCATTCATTTGGGGATGATGATCCCAGGATTGATGTTTTGGATATTGATTAGTCGTGTCGACTTTTCATTGTCAGTCTGTTTGTAACACCCCCAAATCCTATTGGGTTATTACAGTGCCGTGGACCCCACACCAGGAGATCCACCAGGCAAACATGACTAATATACATTAAATTGAACAACAAGGGAAACTCATAGTCCTTACCATGATGTCCGACACAATATTCCGATAAGGAATTTCAATGACAAAAGTGGCCTACATGGCCAAAAATGAAATACAACAACATCCACGAACATCTGTTCGGGTAATACAACACGACAACAACTGACAAGATTGGAGTACACTCCAACCGACTGACCGACAAAGAACAACTCGTACTAGTATCGCTCGAATGCCTCGTTGCCATCGTCATGCCCCTGTGTCTCAACTCTCTCCTCGCAAGCACCTAAAACATGAAAACATGTTCCGCCCCCACGGGGTCAGTCATCCAGATAATGAACACCAAATACATGTATAACATGATATGCATCCAAAGGCAGAATGAAACGGTACAATGATAATAATAATACGAGATGCTCACAAATCAAGGTAAGAACCGAGCATTCGTGAAATACTATGCCCACGGCATACTATTAATACCTGTTCGACAGGTTAGAACATAAGTGCCCGACGGCGAATCAAAATCACAGAATACCACAATGAATTATAAGACGTGAACCAAACCAGGACTGAATTAATTATGAATCACAATGCCCGAAGGCTCCAATGAAATTACCAGGACAATAGTAAAGGCCTGAAAGCCATTCAGCGGAAATTAACAAATATCACAAACACCGGAAGTCAAAACAGCCCGAAGCTGTAACAATGAGGGCCGAAGCCACGGCACGAAGCCGTATCACAATGAGGGCCGAAGCCACGGCACGAAGCCGTATCACAATGAGGGCCAAAGCCACGGCACGAAGCCGTATCACAATGAGGGCCGAAGCCACGGCATCCAGCCGTATCACAATTAGGGCCGAAGCCACGGCATCCAGCCGTATCACAATTAGGGCCGAAGCCACGGCACGAAGCCGTATCACAATGAATGATAGTGTGCTGCCTTGAGTCGGCCAACACGGTGATAGTAACACACGGATAGACACCGTCCTTGACAGTCCCAAATTAACACCTCGATTGCCTTAGAATGGCCAACCGACAACAATGATGCAGCGGATGATTGAACACTTCGATTTGCCTGAGAACGGCCAATCGATAACAATGATGCGATGAATGAGTGAATACCTCGATTGCCTTAGAAAGGTCAATCGATAACAATAATACGATGAATGAGTGAATACCTCGATTGCCTTAGAAAGGTCAATCGATAACAATGATACGATGAATGAGTGAATACCTCGATTGCCTTAGAAAGGTCAATCGATAACAATGATACGATGAATGAGTGAATACCTCGATTGCCTTAGAAAGGTCAATCGATAACAATGATACGATGAATGAATGAATACCTCGATTGCCTTAGAAAGGTCAATCGATAACAATGATTTAGTGAATGATTGAACATTTCGATTTGCCTGAGAACGGCAATTCGATAACAACGATATGAAGGATGCCTCGGCACCTTTAATCGGTTCCCGACGACGAAGATGAGAAATGAATAAGCCAATGCCTTAAATCGGCACATGCTTTAATGACAATCCAAACAGGAATAACAATGATCTCAACGATGTCTTAAATTGACATCTATATTAACAACAATCGATACATCGATACCGCGAACCGGCTATCGACAATGACATTAATAATGAGTACTACAATGCCTTGAATCGGCCGTTAACGAACAACAATCAACATTTGGCAAAATTGCCGGAAGGTATCGTATCGAACGATCTCTTGATATCAATGAATTCATGAAGAGACTAAGTCTCGGAATGATACAACACATTCATACACATACATGATGACATTAGCTCATTGACCAGTACAAGTATAAAACTTGCCTCAAACCGAAGGCGAGAAGGTACTTCCACGATCAACGTCCTTAATTAAATTACCGGCCGCTTGAACAACCTTAAACAACACAAAAACCAACAATTCTCTTAATACATGAATCAAGCATAATCACAACCAACTCAAAAGTCGATACAACAATACCCGAAACTCATTGGGGCATTTGCACAAACGCGTTGTAAACAATCTCCAATTGTTTACAACCAAAACTCAATTACATCCGAAACCAACTCCCAATGAATGATTCAAATCCACAAAAACTCATGAATACTATCAACAATCCAATAGGAATACTTAGAACGATATTTCAACAACATTTAGTCGAAAACCCCCAAAATTCCAAAGTCAACCCGTAAGGGTTCTTGAACAATTCCTCAATTATTCATAAATTCCGAAAATTATACCAATGAATCCGTAGAAATACATGTAACCAAGATAGATAATCCATATCTAACATATTCCAACATAATATCGATTTACACGAAGAGATCGAAAGCAAAACACCCAAAATCCAAAATTCTAGATCCAAGAATCATTACCTTGATTTGGAGTGAAGAAACCGATTTAGATGATGATTAATCCAACTTAGGAGCTTGAAGATGAAGCTAGATGATTGCAGCTCGACAAGACCTTTCCGAATCGCCCGAGCTCGTCCAAAATGATTGAGAAATGAAGAAATGACGAAAGTTGGACCGAACTGTCCTATTTATACTGTCCCAGCTTAGCGCGCGCTAACTCCTGATGTTAGCGTGCGCTAACGCGTGTACCGGGTAGTCCAAGATCATCGATCGAATCGTTAGCGTGCGCTAAGTACCTTTGGTAGCGTGCGCTAACAGCCTGTCCTTAGCGTACGTTAACCTTATGTTAGCGTGCGCTACCTGATAGTTGGTATCCAAAGTCCTGGAGTCCAGAACCTACTGTCCTCTGATCTGAGCGCGCTAGCGTGCGCTACTCTGAAGTCTTAGCGTGCGTTACCAGCATAGTTAGCGTACGCTACTTACCACTCGTAGCGTGCGCTACGAATTTCCAAAATCAGCCCAGTACCTTCTGGACTGTCTGCCTCACTTGCGCTAGCGTGCGCTAAAACTGAGTCATAACGTGCGTTACATGCACCTCATTAGCGCGCGCTAACTACCATGGGTAGCGTGCGCTACCTCTCAAACTGCAAATAAAAACATGATGATGATGACGACAACAATCTCGGCTCGATCTCAAACAGTGATGATCCCAAAATACGCCGAAAGGTGAACATAGTTGACTGAATATGAATGATGAATGATTATTACTGAGTGAAAAAAATTCTGAGTGACAGTTACTGAATGATAATAAATGAATTCACGACCGGGTATTACATACTCCCCCCCTTAAAAAGAGTTTCGTCCTCGAAACTGAGGGTAAACAACTCAGGATATGATCTATCCATCACGATCTGAAAACAATAACGCCCAAATAGTCCTCGGGACCAAATCAACCGTAAGCCCAAGTCCCCAAGACTTGACTTCTCGAAACACAGAGAGCTATTTCTCAAATTATCACGAAATCTCGAGCACAATGCCGGAGGTATGAACTCCCAACAAATGATCCAAATCTCAAGATTCTCAAATATAATCATAATAAGATAGATCAACAATAAATGATCCACAGTCACGATACATTATGACGGATAGATTTACACAGTCATCCAAAAACAAGGTTACATCTCAAATGTACCCAACATCGATATCCTTCCATATCATCGATTTCCTCTATCTCAACGATTTAAGGTATATCCGACGATGAACTCGCCAATAACTATGATCTCAGAAGGTCACGAGAATGAAAGTGACAAAAATGAATGATGAATGATAAATGACTACAAATCCGACAAGGATTTGGAATGACTCACCAAGGTGAATTAATAACGTCATGAGTGATAGTTCCCTGAAGTGATTGGAACCGCCGTTCCTCGTGAATTGAATGATTAATCGATAATTATGAGTCCCAACATGATTGATATACATGATGAATGAATTATATGAATGAATGAACGACAATGAAATGAATGATTATCCTCCTACCGAGCAAGAATTAACTTACTCAAAACTGGTGATGAATGTCCTTACCTCGGGCTCTCGAAGCCTGATAGGGCCCCCTGGAAGAAGTATGGACTGGAGTAACAAAATCCCTCGAGGCTCTTGAGCTCTCTTGAGATTTACTGGCGCTAGAACCCCTGCAAGATTTCCGCGGTGTCCCCGCCTCCCACACGTAAAACACACAATAGCCGGCACCGTACACCGGTACTAACGTGACTCGCCGAATCACGATTAAAGCAAACGGCAACGAACTCGTCGCCCGAGAGGAAGATGTTGTCCCAAAGACGAAGACGACTAGAAAATGACCCCTTGGATGACGGAGCCCGATGTCCCTCCGAACGAGCCGGCATTCTAGTCCTCTCACCAAGAAATCAAGGATGCTTCGAGTAAGCTCCTTGATCAAAAGCTCTGCTCCAAGAGCCTTCCCGATGAACTCACTAAGTGAATTACAATTGTGATTGAACAATCGCATCCTCAATCAAGGATTTAGCCTCTTGCTAAAATACTTAATTTTATCCGCCTCGACGGATAATCGACGAAGCAAACCGAAGTAGTCCCCGAAATTTCTCAAGAATGACAATAACACCCTCGTCCTCGTCTGTTCGGGGTTCAAAACCTCGACAACTTGGCTTCACGAAGTGGAGCCGGATAATACCTCTCTAACATGAGAGTCTTGAACTCGCTCCAAATACAATCACGATCGATGGGTTTCTGAAAAGCCACCACGAATAAGCGCCCTTACTCAAGTAATAAGCCGCTACTGCCACTTTACTCTCCTCCGGACACTGAACCATGTCGAAGAGTTTATCAAAATGCTCGAGCCAATGAACAATATCAGCTGGTTCCGACGAACCCTCAAAAGTAGGCGGCATCTGACGAGAGATATCGCCAACAATCTGATTCACTCCTCCAGTTTGTCCATGAAATGGCACCTGGTATCCCTGTTGCGGTGGACCACAACCCATCGAGGTCTGCATGGTCTCCACTATCCGTGTCATCTGAGTCATCTGGGCCATCATGCCCTGCATAAATATGAATGGATCAACCCGGACACCTTCCGAGTGAGATGCCTCTCGGGTATGACTCCCTGACAGTGAATGATTATCCGCTGATGAATGAGTAGCCTCGCTATTTGATGAATTAATGATATCCCTCGCGTTCGTGTGGGCATGCACACGAGATCCCGGGTTCCGGCCCGCACCGCAGCCTCTTCCCCTGCGTCCTCTGACAGCTCTATCCATACTGAAGTAGGAAAGTCACATGATGATTATAGATTCCGCATGAATATCGCATTATGATTACGTTACAGAGTGACAATAATGAGCATACACGCTCTAACACAATGAATGCATTAATGATTTAATGAAATGATCATCGACATTATGTCAGAGTATGATAAGACCGTATGAAACATCAAATGAGGTAACATGATTGCCTGATGAAATTCCTGAAATGATTACCTTGAACAAGGTTGAAAACTCGATCCTCAAGATCAACAACTGAACCGTGAGATGGGCTGAATGATTAATGAAGTAACTGAACAATGAGATTGACTGAATGAGGAATGAATTAACTGAGCAATGAGATTGACTGAGCGACGAGTGAATTAGCTAAACGATGAGATTAATTGAGTGATGAATGAATTAGCTGAACGGTGAGGTTAATTGAGTGATGAACGAAGCAACTGAGTAATTGATATTGACTGAATGATGAATGAATTAACTGAGTGATGAATTAACTGAGTAATGATATTGACTGAGTGATGAATGAATTATCTGAGCGATGAATTAACTGAGTAATGATATTGACTGAGTGATGAATGAATTATCTGAGCGATGAATTAACTGAGTAATGATATTGACTGAGTGATGAATGAATTAACATGATCGACAAGATCAGAATGATGATTGAGGATTATTAACTGATGAATGAGTTGATCCTTAATGCTTACACAAGCCACACGTGTCCCAAAACAATTAGTCATGAATCAATCATAACACTAATATCGCATATAAGTTTCAACAAGGCATGAACAATTAATGACATGATGAATGTATGAACATAAAGAGAATCGAGTCCTTACACGGTGTCATACGAAGCTTCGAGGTCTCGCGATACTAGTCTTCACTGACGACGACTCGATGAATGAATGACTCGTGCAGTCGTACTAATATTACGACTCACAAAACCTGACTGACTAGATTGTCATAACCTGACAATCCCACTACTACCGCGTCGGTAGGACCACATAACTCACATCTCAGGGTATTTCACAACCCAAATCTCTGATACCATTTCGTAACACCCCAAATCCTATCAAGTTATTACAAAGGCCGTGGACCCCACACCAGGAGATCCACCAGGCAAACATGACTAATATACATTAAATTGAACAACAAGGGAAACTCATAGTCCTTACCATGATGTCCGACACAATATTCCGATAAGGAATTTCAATGACAAAAGTGGCCTACATGGCCAAAAATGAAATACAACAACATCCACGAACATCTGTTCGGGTAATACAACACGACAACAACTGACAAGACTGGAGTACACTCTAACCGACTGACCGACAAAGAACAACTCGTACTAGTATCGCTCGAATGCCTCGTTGCCATCGTCATGACCCTGTGTCTCAACTCTCTCCTCGCAAGCACCTAAAACATGAAAACATGTTCCGCCACGGGTCACCATCCGTATAATGAACACCAAATACATGTATAACATGATATGCATCCAAAGGCAGAATGAAACGGTACAATGATAATAATAATACGAGATGCTCACAAATCAAGGTAAGAACCGAGCATTCGTGAAATACTATGCCCACGGCATACTATTAATACCTGTTCGACAGGTTAGAACATAAGTGCCCGACGGCGAATCAAAATCACAGAATACCACAATGAATTACAAGACGTGAACCAAACCAGGACTGAATTAATTATGAATCACAATGCCCGAAGGCTCCAATGAAATTACTAGGACAATAGTAAAGGCCTGAAAGCCATTCAGCGGAAATTAACAAATATCACAAACACCGGAAGTCAAAACAGCCCGAAGCTGTAACAATGAGGGCCGAAGCCACGGCACGAAGCCGTATCACAATGAGGGCCGAAGCCACGGCACGAAGCCGTATCACAATGAGGGCCGAAGCCACGGCACGAAGCCGTATCACAATGAGGGCCGAAGCCACGGCATCCAGCCGTATCACAATTAGGGGTCGGCCACGGCATCCAGCCGTATCACAATTAGGGCCGAAGCCACGGCACGAAGCCGTATCACAATGAATGATAGTGTGCTGCCTTGAGTCGGCCAACACGGTGATAGTAACACACGGATAGACACCGTCCTTGACAGTCCCAAATTAACACCTCGATTGCCTTAGAATGGCCAACCGACAACAATGATGCAGCGGATGATTGAACACTTCGATTTGCCTGAGAACGGCCAATCGATAACAATGATGCGATGAATGAGTGAATACCTCGATTGCCTTAGAAAGGTCAATCGATAACAATAATACGATGAATGAGTGAATACCTCGATTGCCTTAGAAAGGTCAATCGATAACAATGATACGATGAATGAGTGAATACCTCGATTGCCTTAGAAAGGTCAATCGATAACAATGATACGATGAATGAGTGAATACCTCGATTGCCTTAGAAAGGTCAATCGATAACAATGATACGATGAATGAATGAATACCTCGATTGCCTTAGAAAGGTCAATCGATAACAATGATTTAGTGAATGATTGAACATTTCGATTTGCCTGAGAACGGCAATTCGATAACAACGATATGAAGGATGCCTCGGCACCTTTAATCGGTTCCCGACGACGAAGATGAGAAATGAATAAGCCAATGCCTTAAATCAGCCTGTACAGTTTTAATGACGATCCAAACAGGAATAACAATGATCTCAACGATGTCTTAAATTGACATCTATATTAACAACAATCGATACATCGATACCGCGAACCGGCTATCGACAATGACATTAATAATGAGTACTACAATGCCTTGAATCGGCCGTTAACGAACAACAATCAACATTTGGCAAAATTGTCGGAAGGTATCGTATCGAACGATCTCTTGATATCAATGAATTCATGAAGAGACTAAGTCTCGGAATGATACAACACATTCATACACATACATGATGACATTAGCTCATTGACCAGTACAAGTATAAAACTTGCCTCAAACCGAAGGCGAGAAGGTACTTCCACGATCAACGTCCTTAATGAAATTACCGGACGCTTGAACAACCTTAAACAACACAAAAACCAACAATTCTCTTAATACATGAATCAAGCATAATCACAACCAACTCAAAAGTCGATACAACAATACCCGAAACTCATTGGGGCATTTACACAAACGCGTTGTAAACAATCTCCAATTGTTTACAACCAAAACTCAATTACATCCGAAACTAACTCCCAATGAATGATTCAAATCCACAAAAACTCATGAATACTATCAACAATCCAATAGGAATACTTAGAACGATATTTCAACAACATTTAGTCGAAAACCCCCAAAATTCCAAAGTCAACCCGTAAGGGTTCTTGAACAATTCCTCAATTATTCATAAATTCCGAAAATTATACCAATGAATCCATAGAAATACATGTAACCAAGATAGATAATCCATATCTAACATATTCCAACATAATATCGATTTACACGAAGAGATCGAAAGCAAAACACCCAAAATCCGAAATTCTAGATCCAAGAATCATTACCTTGATTTGGAGTGAAGAAACCGATTTAGATGATGATTAATCCAACTTAGGAGCTTGAAGATGAAGCTAGATGATTGCAGCTCGACAAGACCTTTCCGAATCGCCCGAGCTCGTCCAAAATGATTGAGAAATGAAGAAATGACGAAAGTTGGACCGAACTGTCCTATTTATACTGTCCCAGCTTAGCGCGCGCTAACTCCTGATGTTAGCGTGCGCTAACGCGTGTACCGGGTAGTCCAGTACCCACTGACTGAATCGTTAGCGTGCGCTAAGTACCTTTGGTAGCGTGCGCTAACAGCCTGTCCTTAGCGTACGTTAACCTTATGTTAGCGTGCGCTACCTGATAGTTGGTATCCAAAGTCCTGGAGTCCAGAACCTACTGTCCTCTGATCTGAGCGCGCTAGCGTGCGCTACTCTGAAGTCTTAGCGTGCGTTACCAGCATAGTTAGCGTACGCTACTTACCACTCGTAGCGTGCGCTACGAATTTCCAAAATCAGCCCAGTACCTTCTGGACTGTCTGCCTCACTTGCGCTAGCGTGCGCTAAAACTGAGTCATAACGTGCGTTACATGCACCTCATTAGCGCGCGCTAACTACCATGGGTAGCGTGCGCTACCTCTCAAACTGCAAATAAAAACATGATGATGATGACGACAATAATCTCGGCTCGATCTCAAACAGTGATGATCCCAAAATACGCCGAAAGGTGAACATAGTTGACTGAATATGAATGATGAATGATTATTACTGAGTGAAAAAAATTCTGAGTGACAGTTACTGAATGATAATAAATGAATTCACGACCGGGTATTACACTGTTGTTGTTCACTTCGGTGAGTCTTTTAATCCTTATTGGATATGTGTTTCTTTGAGTTTCGTTGTCATGTTGCATCGTGACATATCTGGAGTCATATCTGCGTGCCGATTGGTTATTGTGTAGGATTTTTAGCTGGGCACATGATGGTTATGTGTTGATATTTCCACATTGAACCATGCACACGAGACGTAGTTCGTGAGGCTAATTAGGTACAAGACCACACGTGTATCTGATCAATACCCGGGGTGGCTTGTGCACGGACACATTTTCGGATCGGGCATACTATGATTTCCATCTTTGAGCCATATTGTTTGGTCGTTCATCCTCCATTCATGGTTGGGTATGTTCGACGGTTTGCGACTAGTTGTTCATACGCCCGAGGGGTATGTTTCGACAGTCGAGGTTATTTTCTTGAGATCCATTATTGTTGATCGTTTGGAGTTTACCTTGTTGATGGTATTCTCGGTTATTGTTGGTCCTTTGTTGATCATTTGGAGTTTACCTTGTTGATGGTATTCTCAGTTATTGTTGATCCTTCATTGATTGCGTTCGATATTTACCTTGTTAATGGTATTCTCAATTATCGTGATCCTTTATTGGTCGTATTGGAGTTATCATGTCGATGATATTCTCGGTTGAGGTATTGGTTGATCATTGTTATTGATCGTATAAGCATTCGGACTGTACGTCGATGTTCGGGATTTGTTATCATTATCATGTGGTAGTTGATCTACAGATATGCTGTGTATTATTGGTTTATACAGGTTGAGATTTGATTGTGTAACCCGACGGACAGGATTTGGCACAGATTGGATTATTTCCACACTTATGAGTTATGATGATGTTTTGAGGATTGTTGGTATTTTTGGAATACAATACGGTATAATTGATGTTAAGTTCATTTCGTCATTTGAGAATGCGAAATGTGAATTATGGTAAAGATCGATTTGGATTGGATTGTTATGGATTGGTAAGGTTATGTCGGTAAGATTACATTGGTATTACTTTTACTGTATTATTACATTGGTATGTAATTATTTATGTTGATGTGATCGATATCATTGTTGAGTATTGTGGCTGACCCCGTCGTGGGCTTTATTTTTAGGTACTCGGAGATCGAGCTAGTAGCGGTCGTGAAGGGATGAGCTTCCCGATGTGATACTGGCGGTGGCATGTTTTGGAGTATCGAGTATTTCTTTTCTGGTTATTCATTTCCGCTGCAAATGTGTATTTTGAACTGTGTTTTTATCCGCTGCGTGTGTATATTTCAAAATGGCTTTTTCGGTATCTTTATCCGCTGCGTGTGTATATTTTCAAAATGGCTCTTTGGTATTTGTACCAACTCATGTGTGTATTTTAAAATGGCCTTTTGGGCATTTTACGAACTTAGGTTATTTTCGTCAAACTCTTCTTCCCAAATTATTTTATCGGTATGTTTAAGTGGTAGCTTAACGTACATTTTGAACTGTCGAGAATTGGCACTTCGCCTTGTATTTTGAAATGGTATTTTATGACGGTATTTGAAAATTATGCTTTTGAAAATAGTTGTGTATTTAAAATATTACCGTCAGTGGCCTTTTGGCATTTTTAAACGTTTTGAAATGGTTTTTAGCCTGGTGGGTTCCGGCGCGGGACCACGGCGCTGTAATATCCCGGATGGTTTTGGGGGTGTTACATTGGAAACACATCTTTTCAATCTATCAAGTGTTAATCTTGTTATCAACATCTTAAAATAGCGAAAGTGATTAAGACATCTTTGAATACGAAAGTTATGAGGTAAAAAGTTGATTACTCGATAAACATTCGTTTTTCTTTTATATCCATGTAAATCAATTCCTAAACTTAATTAAAAACCTAATTTAAGGAACCCGTAATCTCCTAGATTTTATAAATTCCCAACTCATTTTAATTCTATTCATTTTCACTAGTTAAAAATAGTCTACTAAAAATAGTCTAGTTATAAATAGTCTTAATATATATAGTCTAGTATAAAAATAGTCGTAATAAAAATAGTAGTATTAAAATAGTCTTACGAAAAATAGTGTTTTATAAAATAGTCTCATTAAAAATAGCAGTACTAAAAATAGTCTAGTTATAAATAGTCTTAATATAAATAGTCTAGTATAAAAATAGTCTTATTAAAAATAGCAGTATTAAAAATAGTCTTACTAAAAATAGTCTTATATAAAATAGTCTCATTAAAAATAGTCTAGTTATAAATAGTCTTAATATAAATAGTCTAGTATAAAAATACTCTTATTAAAAATAGTAGTATTAAAAATAGTCTTACTAAAAATAGTCTTATATAAAATAGTCTCATTAAAAATAGTCTAGTTAAAATAGTCTTATTAAAAATAATCTTATTAAAATAGTCTTATTAAAAATAGTTTAAATTAAAAATAGTGCATTTTAATTTAGTTAATTTAAAAACGAAAAAATATATTTTAGAATATTTTAGTATTTATTTCTTGCAATCTATACAAAATATTATACGAAGCCCTGTTGAACAATCCTCGAGAGAAAAGATCTTGGTAGAACTTACCACAACTACTTCTACCTCGTATATATTTGCGAGCGACTCAAAAACTCCTATTTTTAGGATAAGTTTTTGTCGATCAAATTTTGGCGCCGTTGTCGGGGATCGAACCCGGGTCACCCGCGTGACAGGCGGGAATACTCACCACTATATTACAAGGATACGAGGTGTATAATTATGATTATTGATCTAAAATTCATATACAAAATATCACCTTTTTCTGGCATAATCATACTGATTTTGATAGAATTTAATTATTTTGAAGAAATATCAAAACATGAGCTAATAATGTTTATTTGGAAGGTTACTCGCATAAAATATCAAAAAGGTCGAAAAACCAAACCGAAATCAAAATCAGAAATTTCCAAGAAAAAAATGTGACAAAACACGGCAGAACACACGGCGCAAATAGGGCCGTTTCTCTCGACCGTTTACAACACGGCGTATATTTTCCGTCGGGTCCTTGCGCGTGTTCCAGACAAGACCGAGTCATCCTAATACGGTGCAAAATGGGCCGTTTTTCAGATGCCATGCAAAAATAGTCCACTTTTGACCATCTTGTGAACTCAACCACAAGATATTTTTTTGGTCAAAAATCTGAATAATCAAAGACATAGATGAAGTGTGAACAAAGAATTAATCAAGATACTACAATAGATATTTTGAATTAAATAATCAATTGTATTCTTGAAAATCGTCTATAAAAGGACACCTTTACCCATGAAGAAATCATCTCCTCTTCTTGCCAAGAAACACCCCTTTCTTTTAGCAAGATATTTTCCTTACAACTCTTTACTTTAGTTTGTATTTGATTTTTTGGTTTCAAGTTTTTTTTTCATTTAGTTTGTAATTGAAAAGTGCTTGATCAATAAGCACTTAGTATTTTATTTTCAATTTTTGTAAGCTTGCAACCTTTGAACAAGTTTGAAGTTATATATTGAAGTATGTTTCTTGCATTTTGATACAACATATTCATGTAAGTTTCATCTATTGTAATTAAGTTCTAGTAATTAAAAGTTTCTATATATATTATGTATATCAATTATTTCTATTATAATTTTAGTTTGTATAAACCAATGAGTAGCTAATCTTTCTTCCTAGGGGAAGGGGGATTTCTATTAGGTTATATATTGAGTATTTGATTGATTTACACTATTTTGATTAGAAAGGACTAATTGGTTTAAATAGAGATTGATCATATCCCATTTCTACTAATGAAACCTCCTTGATTGATTGTTGAGTGAATTGGAAACATATATTTTCAATCTATCAAGTGTTAATCTTGTTATCAACATCTTAAGATTGCGAAAGTGATTAAGACACCTTTGAATACGAAAGTTATGAGGTGAAAAGTTGATTACTCGATGAACAATCGTTTATCCTAAAAATAGTCAAGTTAAAGAAATAAAAGGACTAATTGGTTTAAATAGAGATTGATCATATCCTATTTCTACTAGTGATGTAACACCCCCAATCCGCTCAGGGATATTACACGCCGTAGAACCTTTCCTCAAGGATCTACCAGGCTGGTAACAACAATCGAACAACTCGACAATGCCTTTAAGGCTAAAAAGACTCAGTAGACCGATTTGGCCTTTCAATAAAAACATACAACTCAATTCCAAACACATACACACGCAGGGGTCAAAATACAATAAACTCCCGTACAATGGGGAAAAGATACTGCAGCGGAAAAGAAAATACAACTAGACCAATACGACATCAACGGATCCTCGTGTGATTAGTATCGTTCATCTTTCATCATCCTTCGTGCCGACCCTGTGCTATGCTCCAAAACCTGAATGCAAAAATAGACATCCACCCCCGAATATTCGGGGGTTAGCAAAACTCCACTGTTTTTCTAGTGCAAGGACAAAGTGAAAATACGAGCCATACAATTCACATTCCACGAATAACAATAACCAGGAATCCTCAAAGTTCCAAACGTAACGAAAAGCACTTCCCGAGGAATGAGTTTGGTAAAACATTCCAAAACCGAAAGATCACAAATCAAAGGAAACAATTTATAAAACAGTTTAAAATGCCATCGGGAGTTTTAATAGAAAACAATTTAGGATTTCCGAATCATTCTCTTTCCAAAAATCAACAGGGGTCACAGCCCAAAGGTTTTGTTTTCGCAAATAGAAAACCGACAACAATTCACAGGGCCAGAGCCCAACATCACGTGTCCTCGACGGACATAAAAATCAACACAATATAATCACGCACGCGCATCGCCTAGGACCGGGACGAAGCCACAAATCCCACTCGAGGCCTCGAAGGACCCTCCCGAGCTGGCTAGCGAAACAAATCACACACACGCATCGCCTAGGACCAGGACGCCACCATGAATCCCACCCGAGGCCTCGAAGGACCATCCCGAGCTGGCTAGCGAAACAATCACAACATATCACAAACATAAGTTATCCCGGCATCGGGCTAACAAGCCACGAACCTCGGAGTCCCCGCAAGACATACCCGATGACAACCCCACTAGTTATCCCGGCATCGGGCTAACAATCCACGAACCTCGGAGTCCCCGCAAGACATACCCGGATTGGATAACCCTACGGTCTCGCCCGACCCATACTAGCAAGTATGGATCCCGGAGATTCAACAATCCTTCCCGGAGGCACATCACGTATAACAAGCACACAACAATAATTGATTATGAAACGAAACAACATTAAGCATCACAACCTCCTTTCAAAGGAGTAACAACTAACATCACATCATGTCAAAACCGCAATACACTGCAATGAAGCCATATACGTACACACACATTATCAAACACCACATCAACTCCAAACATATCCAAAGAATACACGTAGTCACATACAACCCACACACTTACAAAACACACGCGTTTTAATCGAATCTTTTGAAAATAATTTTCAAACGACCAAACAAACACATTTAGACGATCACCAATTATCATATCCACAAAACAAGAATAGTATGGGCAAGGTACTAGCCTCAAAATCGGCACGTAAGTATCCCGACAAACACGGCTCAACCGGAAAGCTTCGAAACGTCTGAGGCTTTCGAAAAGGAAAACGACAACGAACGGAAGGGTTCAACACGGTTTCTTCGCAAGAAACTCGACCCTAACATCATATAATCCATAAATAAACAATCATACGAGGAAGGATAATCGTAGAACGACCGAAAACCCCTCTATGACATTCTATCGGACACCTTCAAGGCGTCGATCAAGAACTCGACCAAAACAACGAATCGATACGATCCAACCATGGAATAACAAGGTAAAAGTTATAACACATATAAATAATCATCAATCCATCACAATCCTAAGTTAAATCGGATTAAAACGGATGAAAACAACCAAAACACCCAAATTCCCCAAAACTAGATTTCTAGGAAATCTAACCTGATTCGGTAGATCGGAGGATGTTATATGATGGATGATTGATGAAATGAACTCCAAGACTTCATGGATTGATTGTCAAAAAACATCCTTCCATGATTCCCACACCTCCAGCCACGGAAGAGAAGGAAGAGAATCAGAAAATGGGTGAAAAACCCGATCAGGCCTTAATAAAGTCACTGCAGCCGCCTTACGACGTAATCGCCACGGCTTACGACGAATCGCCATGGCCGACTCACCGCCTAGAAATGCCGGAAACATTACGTACGCACGGACAGGCCTTACGACGTAATCGCGAGCACTACGGCCGTAACTCGCCAAGGCCTGGGCCAGATCGCCGGCCATGGCTCAGCCGGGGCCAACTCCGACGGCCCGAACGACCCCGAAACCCGAACCTGAATACGAATCGAAGATACGGTTACGAAGTACTCGCAAAGACGAATTCGAACTCTAAGAGAACACACGATTCCGACCACCCGAAGGCTCGAAATTCGACAACGGAAAGTAATTACCCCAAACTTTGGGAAATTACGAAAATGGCCCAAAACGTCCAAAAATCACGATACGTGATCGAATAACCAAACCGAAGTTCACAACACGTCTAACAAAAGTTAAACGGACTTACGGGAAACTCGAAACAGCAGTTTCCAATGAGATTCGCAAGAATCGAACTCAAGTGCGAAAAAATCGCCAAAAAGCACGGAACTCAACAAAACGACACTGAAACGAACACGGATGACAAAAAGTGCAGAATTAATCATTCTCGAAATGATGAAACGGTCATGATCGAGTCATCAAAATGGACTTTCGCCGAAAAAAAGAAATTACCGGAAATCGAAATTACGGGTATTACATTCTACCCTCCTTAAAAGAAGTTTCGTCCCGAAACTTAAAATAAGTAGGGAGAAGCAATATCCCTGCCAGGAAAACTCGACGAGATACACAAAAATGCATAACTAACGCCCAACGGCGAAACGTTTCAAACAACGCAAAGGAATATACTGTGTGAAAACACGCTCCACGACGACCAACACAACGCCACCAGTAGAGACATAATAAAACCAACAAGTGACAAGCGTCATCAAACAGATAATACAATCGAGTCGATTATCCGAACAATCACAAAACACAACAAACGAAAATCAATATGATTGACCAACCCAACGGTACATAAATCAAAACGTGAGCCAAATCGCTGAACAAATACGGAATTCCACCGCCCAAGGGTTGGAAGATCGAAAACGAGACTAATTTCCCGAACTTAAGGGAATTACAAAGGAGTCTGAGTGTTCAACAATCACGAAACGAGATCAACAAAAGCCGAACAATCAAACGATTGAACCACAACGATCGAGACAAAAAAAATCGAACAATCATGTTCGAGTCACGAAGAACAATAAGGTTCAAACAACAACTCCAAGGTTCACATCTCGACTCGAGACAATATATGATCCGGTGAAAGCAACAAGATGTGCATTCACATGAGATCTACAGGAAAGGGAATAGCAATTGAATAGTCACAACGTCAAACGAGTTATTCTGAAACAGTACCACACTCATTCGATCAACAAAAGCAAGGGACAGGACAAGCTCAGAAAATATCAACGGACATAAACGAGTCGACAGAGTCGAAAATACAGAAGTTCAAACTCTGATCCACTTCGAAAAAAAGAACTAGTAGAACCAAAAGATGTTACTTCCGAACAAGGTTCACAAGAATCGAACCGACTCGGAAAAGTCACAAATGATAACCAAACCGACCCAAAACGAGATCACACTGCTCGAACGATTTAAACCGAAATACGTAACAAGTTCAGAAAGTATCAACGAACACGAGCGAGTCGATAGACTTCAGAGAGAGAAAAAATGCGGAAGTCAAAAATGATACGGGCATTACATTCGACCTCTTATAAAAGAAATGGCGTTCCCGTAAATCACAACAACGGGAGTAAGGTGACAACACAAAAAGAAAACGACAGAAAAATCTCCCATGGGCCTCTCAGAGCCCATCCTCATATCTGCACCGAAGTTCGCGCCCCGAAAGACTCGGAACCCAACTCGCAAAACTGGATCTTGTGTCTCTCGGGTCCACACTTGAAAAGTGTTACTAACAAGAGGGGCAATTTGCACGTACATGCCCCCGGCACAATACGTTCGAAATGCCTCGGCTCGGCATACCGAAAATATAGATGCTAGATACAATGGAACATAACGTCGCAAGACAACAAACCGGAGATGCCAACTTGGCATAACATATCAACACATACTAAAATCACAACAACCACGGCATTGTTCGACGATTACAACAGCCCGAACGATAGCCGATATAATCACAAACCTCATGAAACAATCACCCATGTGCATAAACGCACAAAAATCCAAGCTTTAACAATTCACACTCGTGCGACAACACACAAATCACCACGAGGCGATAAACAGAAACACCGGTTCACACCCTCACACAGGCTAGTACAACAAATCCGTGTCAACGCCTCAACGTTAATGCCATCAATTCGATCATACTAGGGAGCAACATCATAACGACAAAGCAAACATCATACATACATTCCCAAACGCAATCGGGAATTGATAGGTTTTTAAAAACGAAAACCACCTTTTGAAAATAATTTAGAAAAACACCGGTTGATCTTGAGTATCACCATTCAAAAAAAAAATACAAACGTGAAACATCGTTATCGAGACTTTGGAAAACCATCTTGCGTTTAAACAAAAATGAGGACACCTTTATTTTAGTGAAAAACTTTCAAAAATATTCGACCCTCAGGTCTAAGCAAAGCATTTCCAAAATTACTGGAAGAAAAAAATATATATATATTTTGGTCCTCAAGGTAGAAGAATTTTGAAACAGATAGTTGCGCTAGTAGGCGCCTTGAAAATACAATCCATTTAAAAGTACATCTCGAATTTTATTTTCTAAGATACTCAAGGTTTTCAAAGATATTTCAATGGGCTAGAATGCCCAAAAATTTCAGGTAATTACACGGAACATTATAGCGCCGTGGGTCCCGCGTCGGAACCCACCAGGATAAAACCATTTACAAAAATGCCAAAAAGGCTGATGACGGTAATATTTCAAAAACTTACAAAATCCATTTACAAAGTACTAAATACCGTCGTAAGAATTTCGCCAAAACGATCAAGGCCATAATGCCAAAAACTCTGTTAAGGAAATCGATTTTCGAAATAAAACTCAGTCGGTAAAATACCGAAAGTCATTACAAAAGAACTCACGCAGCGGATAAAAGAAATACAGTTCAACATGCACAATCCAGCAACACTACTCCTCATATGAACGAAATATGAGAGTCAAATAACCATATATCAAGAAATCAAAATCCATAAGAGGATTCCGTCACTTAACAAATAATCATAAAAATAGCTCGTGTCACACGAGGCACAACACAAAGAAGGGAGACTTACATTCACAGGTCACACGAAGATGATGATTGCCCCACGATACTAATCATGACCAACAAACTCAGACGACGCGTCGCGACACGACTCAGTCAGATAAAATCCGACGAGACAGAACTCAACAAACACCACTGACCCGACAGCCTAGGTTTCCAAAACCTAAGTTGTGATACCATTTCTGTAACACCCCCAATCCGCTCAGGGATATTACACGCCGTAGAACCTTTCCTCAAGGATCTACCAGGCTGGTAACAACAATCGAACAACTCGACAATGCCTTTAAGGCTAAAAAGACTCAGTAGACCGATTTGGCCTTTCAATAAAAACATACAACTCAATTCCAAACACATACCCACGCAGGGGTCAAAATACAATAAACTCCCGTACAATGGGGAAAACATACTACAGCGGAAAAGAAAATACAACTAGACCAATACGACATCAACGGATCCTCGTGTGATTAGTATCGTTCATCTTTCATCATCCTTCGTGCCGACCCTGTGCTATGCTCCAAAACCTGAATGCAAAAATAGACATCCACCCCCCGAATACTCGGGGGTTAGCAAAACTCCACTGTTTTGCTAGTGCAAGGACAAAGTGCAAATACGAGCCATACAATTCACATTCCACGAATAACAATAACCAGGAATCCTCAAAGTTCCAAACGCAACGAAAAGCACTTCCCGAGGCATGAGTTTGGTAAAACATTCCAAAACCGAAAGATCACAAATCAAAGGAAACAATTTATAAAACAGTTTAAAATGCCATCGGGAGTTTTAATAGAAAACAATTTAGGATTTCCGAATCCTTCTCTTTCCAAAAATCAACAGGGGTCACAGCCCAAAGGTTTTGTTTTCGCAAATAGAAAACCGACAACAATTGACAGGGCCAGAGCCCAACATCACGTGTCCTCGAGGGACATAAAAATCAACACAACGTAATCACGCACGCGCATCGCCTAGGACCGGGACGAAGCCACAAATCCTACTCGAGGCCTCGAAGGACCCTCCCGAGCTGGCTAGAGAAACAAATCACACACACGCATCGCCTAGGACCAGGACGCCACCATGAATCCCACCCGAGGCCTCGAAGGACCCTCCCGAGCTGGCTAGCGAAACAATCACAACATATCACAACCATAAGTTATCCCGGCATCGGGCTAACAAGCCACGAACCTCGGAGTCCCCGCAAGACATACCCGATGATAACCCCACTAGTTATCCCGGCATCGGGCTAACAAGCCACGAACCTCGGAGTCCCCGCAAGACATACCCGGATTGGATAACTCTACGGTCTCGCCCGACCCATACTAGCAAGTATGGATCCCGGAGATTCAACAATCCTACCCGTAGGCACATCACGTATAATAAGCACACAACAATAATTGATTATGAAACGAAACAACATTAAGCATCGCAACCTCCTTTCAAAGGAGTAACAACTAACATCACATCTTGTCAAAACCGCAATACACTGCAATGAAGCCATATACGTACACACACATTATCAAACACCACATCAACTCCAAACATATCCAAAGGATACACGTAGTCACTTACAACCCACACACTTACAAAACACACGCGTTTTGAACGAGAACCTTTAACAAGGCTAATCGAATCTTTTGAAAATAATTTTCAAACGACCAAACAAACACATTTAGACGATCACCAATTATCATATCCACAAAACAAGAATAGTATGGGCAAGGTACTTGCCTGAAAATCGGCACGTAAGTATCCCGACGAACACGGCTGAACCGGAAAGCTTCGAAACGTCCGATGCTTTCGATAAGTAAAACGACAACGAACGTAAGGGTTCAACTAGGTTTCTTAGCAAGTAACTCGTCACTAACATCATATAATCCATAAATCAACAATCATACGAGGAAGGATAATCATAGAACGATCGAAAACCCTCTATGACATTCTATCGGACACCTTCAAGGCGTCGATCAAGAACTCGACCAAAACAACGAATCGATACGATCCAACCATGGAATAACTAGGTAAAAGATATAACACATCTAAATAATCATCAATCCATCACAATCCTAAGTTAAATCGGATTAAAACGGATGGAAACAACCAAAACACCCAAATTCCCAAAACTAGATTTCTAGGAAATCGACTGATTCGGTAGATCGGAGGATGTTATAGGATGGATGATTGATGAAATGAACTCCAAGACTTCATGGATTGATTGTCAAACAACATCCTTCCATGATTCCCACACCTCCAGCCACGGAAGAGAAGGAAGAGAATCAGAAAATGGGTGAAAACCCGATTGCATAGGCCTTAAATAGTCAGCTGCCGGCCGCCTTACGTACGTAATCGCCATGGCTTACGTACGTAACCGCCATAGCCGACTCATCGCCTAGAAATGCCTAAACATTACGTATGTTACCGGCCGGGGCCTTACGACGTAATCGCCTTACGTACGTAATCGCTGAGCACTACGGCCGTAACTCGCCAAGGCCGGGCCTGCATCGCCGGCCATGGCTCGGCCGGGGCCAACTCCGACGGCCCGAACGACCCCAAAACCCGAACCTGAATACGAATCGAAGATACAGTTACGAAGTACTCGCAAAGACGAATTCGAACACTAAGAGAACACACGATTCCGACCACCTGAAGGCTCGAAATTCGACAAGGGAAAGTAATTACCCCAAACTTTGGGAAATTACGAAAATGGCCCAAAACGTCCGAAAATCACGATACGTGATCGAATAACCAAACCGAACTTCAACACGTCTAACAAAGTTAAACGGACTTACGGGAAACTCGAAACAGCAGTTTCCAACGAGATTCGCAAGAATCGAACTCAAGTGCGGAAAAGTCGCAAAAAAGCACGGAACTCAACAAAACGACACTGAAACGAACTCGGATGACAAAAAGTGCAGAATTAATCATTCTTGAAATGACGGAACGGTCATGAGCGAGTCGTCAAAACGGACTTTCGCCGAAAAAAGAAATTACCGGAAATCGAAATTACGGGTATTACATTCTACCCTCCTTAAAAGAAGTTTCGTCCCGAAACTTAACACAAGTAGGGAGAAGCAATATCCCCGCCAGGAAAACTCGACGAGATACACAAAAATGCGTAACTAACGCCCAACGGCGAAACGTTACAAACAACGCAAAGGAATATACTGTGTGAAAACACGCTCCACGACGACCAACACAACGCCACCGGTAGAGACATAATAAAACCAACAAGTGACAAGCGTCATCAAACAGATAATACAATCGAGTCGATTATCCGAACAATCACAAAACACAACGAACGAAAATCAATATGATTGACCAACCCAATGGTACATAAATCAAAACGTGAGCCAAATCGCTGAACAAATACGGAATTCCACCGCCCAAGGGTTGGAAGATCCAAACGAGACAAATTTCCCGAAATTAAGGTAATTATAAAGGAGTCTGAACGTTCAACAATCACGAAACGAGATCAACAAAAGCCGAACAATCAAACGATTGAACCACAACGATCGAGACAACAAAAATCGAACAATCATGTTCGAATCACGAAGAACAATAAGGTTCAAACAACAACTCCAAGGTTCACATCTCGACTCGAGACAATATATGATCCGGTGAAAGCAACAAGATGTGCATTCACATGAGATCTACAGGAAAGGGAATAGCAATTGAATAGTCACAACGTCAAACGAGTTATTCTGAAACAGTACCACACTCATTCGATCAACAAAAGCAAGGGACAGGACAAGCTCAGAAAATATCAACGGACATAAACGAGTCGACAGAGTCGAAAATACAGAAGTTCAAACTCTGATCCACTTCGAAAAAAAGAACTAGTAGAACCAAAAGATGTTACTTCCGAACAAGGTTCACAAGAATCGAACCGGACTCGGAAAAGTCACAGCGATAACCAAACCGACCCAAAACGAGATCACAGCTCGTTCGAACGACGAAACCGAAATACAGAACAAGTTCAGAAAGTATCAACGAACACGAGCGAGTCGATAGACTTCAGAGAGAGAAAAAATGCGGAAGTCAAAAATGATACGGGCATTACATTCGACCTCTTATAAAAGAAATGGCGTTCCCGTAAATCACAACAACGGGAGTAAGGTGACAACACAAAAAGAAAACGACAGAAAAATCTCCCATGGGCCTCTCAGAGCCCATCCTCATATCTGCACCGAAGTTCGCGCCCCGAAAGACTCGGAACCCAACTCGCAAAACTGGATCTTGTGTCTCTCGGGTCCACACTTGAAAAGTGTTACTAACGAGAGGGGCAATTTGCACGTACATGCCCCCGGCACAATACGTTCGAAATGCCTCGGCTCGGCATACCGAAAATATAGATGCTAGATACAATGGAACATAACGTCGCAAGACAACAAACCGGAGATGCCAACTTGGCATAACATATCAACACATACTAAAATAACAACAACCACGGCATTGTTCGACGATTACAACAGCCCGAACGATAGCCAGCATATAATCACAAACCTCATGAAACAATCACCCATGTGCATAAACGCACAAAAATCCAAGCTTTAACAATTCACACTCGTGCGACAACACACAAATCACCACGAGGCGATAAACAGTAAACACCAGTTCACACCCCTCACACAGGGCTAGTACAACAAATGCGTGGCAACGCCTCAACGTTCATGCCATCAATTCGATCATACTAGGGAGCAACATCATAACGACAAAGCAAACATCATACATACATTCCCAAACGCAATCGGGAATTGATAGGTTTTTAAAAACGAAAACCACCTTTTGAAAATAATTTAGAAAAACACCGGTTGATCTTGAGTATCACCATTCAAAAAAAAAATACAAACGTGAAACATCGTTATCGAGACTTTGGAAAACCATCTTGCGTTTAAACAAAAATGAGGACACCTTTATTTTAGTGAAAAACT
This sequence comes from Orobanche coerulescens, assembly GCA_033398695.1. Lineage (NCBI taxonomy): Eukaryota > Viridiplantae > Streptophyta > Magnoliopsida > Lamiales > Orobanchaceae > Orobanche > Orobanche coerulescens. The sequence continues at coordinate 33,436 of JAWKAU010000666.1, forward strand.
TTCAAAAATATTCGACCCTCAGGTCTAAGCAAAGCATTTCCAAAATTACTGGAAGAAAAAAATATATATATATTTTGGTCCTCAAGGTAGAAGAATTTTGAAACAGATAGTTGCGCTAGTAGGCGCCTTGAAAATACAATCCATTTAAAAGTACATCTCGAATTTTATTTTCTAAGATACTCAAGGTTTTCAAAGATATTTCAATGGGCTAGAATGCCCAAAAATTTCAGGTAATTACACGGAACATTATAGCGCCGTGGGTCCCGCGTCGGAACCCACCAGGATAAAACCATTTACAAAAATGCCAAAAAGGCTGATGACGGTAATATTTCAAAACTTACAAAATCCATTTACAAAGTACTAAATACCGTAAGAATTTCGCCAAAACGATCAAGGCCATAATGCCAAAAACTCATTAAGGAAATCGATTTTCGAAATAAAACTCACTGGTAAAATACCGAAAGTCATTACAAAAGAACTCACGCAATGGATAAAAGAAATACGAACAACATGCACAATCCAGCAACACTACTCCTCATATGAACGAAATATGAGAGTCAAATAACCATATATCAAGAAATCAAAATCCATAAGAGGATTCCGTCACTTAACAAATAATCATAAAAATAGCTCGTGTCACACGAGGCACAACACAAAGAAGGGAGACTTACATTCACAGGTCACACGAAGATGATGATTGCCCCACGATACTAATCATGACCAACAAACTCAGACGACGCGTCGCGACACGACTCAGTCAGATAAAATCCGACGAGACAGAACTCAACAAACACCACTGACCCGACAGCCTAGGTTTCCAAAACCTAAGTTGTGATACCATTTCTGTAACACCCCCAATCCGCTCAGGGATATTACACGCCGTAGAACCTTTCCTCAAGGATCTACCAGGCTGGTAACAACAATCGAACAACTCGACAATGCCTTTAAGGCTAAAAAGACTCAGTAGACCGATTTGGCCTTTCAATAAAAACATACAACTCAATTCCAAACACATACCCACGCAGGGGTCAAAATACAATAAACTCCCGTACAATGGGGAAAACATACTGCAGCGGAAAAGAAAATACAACTAGACCAATACGACATCAACGGATCCTCGTGTGATTAGTATCGTTCATCTTTCATCATCCTTCGTGCCGACCCTGTGCTATGCTCCAAAACCTGAATGCAAAAATAGACATCCACCCCGAATACTCGGGGTTAGCAAACTCCACTGTTTTGCTAGTGCAAGATCTAAGTGATAAGACGAGCCATACAATTCTCATTCCACGAATAACAATAACCAGAATCCTCAAAGTTCCAAACGCAACGAAAAGCACTTCCCGAGGCATGAGTTTGGTAAAACATTCCAAAACCGAAAGATCACAAATCAAAGGAAACAATTTATAAAACAGTTTAAAATGCCATCGGGAGTTTTAATAGAAAACAATTTAGGATTTCCGAATCCTTCTCTTTCCAAAATCAACAGGGTCACACCAAAGGTTTTGTTTTCGCAAATAGAAAACCGACAACAATTCACAGGGCGAGCCCAACATCACGTGTCCTCGAGGGACATAAAAATCAACACAACGTAATCACGCACGCGCATCGCCTAGGACCGGGACGAAGCCACAAATCCTACTCGAGGCCTCGAAGGACCCTCCCGAGCTGGCTAGAGAAACAAATCACACACACGCATCGCCTAGGACCAGGACGCCACCATGAATCCCACCCGAGGCCTCGAAGGACCCTCCCGAGCTGGCTAGCGAAACAATCACAACATATCACAACCATAAGTTATCCCGGCATCGGGCTAACAAGCCACGAACCTCGGAGTCCCCGCAAGACATACCCGATGATAACCCCACTAGTTATCCCGGCATCGGGCTAACAAGCCACGAACCTCGGAGTCCCCGCAAGACATACCCGGATTGGATAACTCTACGGTCTCGCCCGACCCATACTAGCAAGTATGGATCCCTGAGATTCAACAATCCTACCCGTAGGCACATCACGTATAATAAGCACACAACAATAATTGATTATGAAACGAAACAACATTAAGCATCGCAACCTCCTTTCAAAGGAGTAACAACTAACATCACATCTTGTCAAAACCGCAATACACTGCAATGAAGCCATATACGTACACACACATTATCAAACACCACATCAACTCCAAACATATCCAAAGGATACACGTAGTCACTTACAACCCACACACTTACAAAACACACGCGTTTTGAACGAGAACCTTTAACAAGGCTAATCGAATCTTTTGAAAATAATTTTCAAACGACCAAACAAACACATTTAGACGATCACCAATTATCATATCCACAAAACAAGAATAGTATGGGCAAGGTACTTGCCTGAAAATCGGCACGTAAGTATCCCGACGAACACGGCTCAACCGGAAAGCTTCGAAACGTCCGATGCTTTCGAAAAGGAAAACGACAACGAACGGAAGGGTTCAACACGGTTTCTTCGCAAGAAACTCGACCCTAACATCATATAATCCATAAATCAACAATCATACGAGGAAGGATAATCATAGAACGATCGAAAACCCCTCTATGACATTCTATCGGACACCTTCAAGGCGTCGATCAAGAACTCGACCAAAACAACGAATCGATACGATCCAACCATGGAATAACTAGGTAAAAGATATAACACATCTAAATAATCATCAATCCATCACAATCCTAAGTTAAATCGGATTAAAACGGATGGAAACAACCAAAACACCCAAATTCCCCAAAACTAGATTTCTAGGAAATCTGACCTGATTCGGTAGATCGGAGGATGTTATAGGATGGATGATTGATGAAATGAACTCCAAGACTTCATGGATTGATTGTCAAACAACATCCTTCCATGATTCCCACACCTCCAGCCACGGAAGAGAAGGAAGAGAATCAGAAAATGGGTGAAAAACCCGATCATAGGCCTTAAATAAAGTCGCCGCCGCCTTTACGACGTAATCGCCATGGCTTACGTACGTAACCGGCCATAGCCGACTCACTGCCTAGAAATGCCGGAAACATTACGTATGTTACCGGCCAGGGCCTTACGTACGTAACCGGCCTTACGTACGTAACTGCCGAGCACTACCGGCCGTAACTCGGCCAAGGCCTGGGCCTGCATCGCCGGCCATGGCTCGGCCGGCCAACTCCGACGGCCCGAACGACCCCAAAACCCGAACTCCGAATACGACCGAAGATACGCACGAAGTACTCGCAAAGACGAATTCGAACACTAAGAGAACACACGATTCCGACCACCAAGGCTCGAAATTGACAACTAAAGTAATTACCCCAAACTTTGGGAAATTACGAAAATGGCCCAAAACGTCCGAAAATCACGATACGTGATCGAATAACCAAACCGAACTTCAACACGTCTAACAAAGTTAAACGGACTTACGGAAACTCAAAAATAGCTTCAACGAGATTCGCAAGAATCGAACTCAAGTGCGGAAAAGTCGCCAAAAAGCACGGAACTCAACAAAACGACACTGAAACGAACTCGGATGACAAAAAGTGCAGAATTAATCATTCTCGAAATGACGGAACGGTCATGAGCGAGTCGTCAAAACGGACTTTCGCCGAAAAAAGAAATTACCGGAAATCGAAATTACGGGTATTACATTCTACCCTCCTTAAAAGAAGTTTCGTCCCGAAACTTAACACAAGTAGGGAGAAGCAATATCCCCGCCAGGAAAACTCGACGAGATACACAAAAATGCGTAACTAACGCCCAACGGCGAAACGTTACAAACAACGCAAAGGAATATACTGTGTGAAAACACGCTCCACGACGACCAACACAACGCCACCGGTAGAGACATAATAAAACCAACAAGTGACAAGCGTCATCAAACAGATAATACAATCGAGTCGATTATCCGAACAATCACAAAACACAACGAACGAAAATCAATATGATTGACCAACCCAATGGTACATAAATCAAAACGTGAGCCAAATCGCTGAACAAATACGGAATTCCACCGCCCAAGGGTTGGAAGATCGAAAACGAGACTAATTTCCTGAACTTAAGGGAATTACAAAGGAGTCTGAACGTTCAACAATCACGAAACGAGATCAACAAAAGCCGAACAATCAAACGATTGAACCACAACGATCGAGACAACAAAAATCGAACAATCATGTTCGAATCACGAAGAACAATAAGGTTCAAACAACAACTCCAAGGTTCACATCTCGACTCGAGACAATATATGATCCGGTGAAAGCAACAAGATGTGCATTCACATGAGATCTACAGGAAAGGGAATAGCAATTGAATAGTCACAACGTCAAACGAGTTATTCTGAAACAGTACCACACTCATTCGATCAACAAAAGCAAGGGACAGGACAAGCTCAGAAAATATCAACGGACATAAACGAGTCGACAGAGTCGAAAATACAGAAGTTCAAAATCTGATCCACTTCGAATAAAAGAACTAGTAGAACCAAAAGATGTTACTTCCGAACAAGGTTCACAAGAATCGAACCGGACTCGGAAAAGTCACAGCGATAACCAGACCGACCCAAAACTAGAACACAGCTCGAACGATTTAAACCGAAATACAGAACAAGTTCAGAAAGTATCAACGAACACGAGCGAGTCGATAGACTTCAGAGAGAGAAAAAATGCGGAAGTCAAAAATGATACGGGCATTACATTCGACCTCTTATAAAAGAAATGGCGTTCCCGTAAATCACAACAACGGGAGTAAGGTGACAACACAAAAAGAAAACGACAGAAAAATCTCCCATGGGCCTCTCAGAGCCCATCCTCATATCTGCACTGGGTTCGCCCCGAAAGACTCGGAACCCAACTCGCAAAACTGGATCTTGTGTCTCTCGGGTCCACACTTGAAAAGTGTTACTAACGAGAGGGGCAATTTGCACGTACATGCCCCCGGCACAATACGTTCGAAATGCCTCGGCTCGGCATACCGAAAATATAGATGCTAGATACAATGGAACATAACGTCGCAAAACAACAAATCGGAGATGCCAACTTGGCATAACATATCAACACATACTAAAATCACAACAACCACGGCATTGTTCGACGATTACAACAGCCCGAACGATAGCCAGCATACAATCACAAACCTCATGAAACAATCACCCATGTGCATAAACGCACAAAAATCCAAGCTTTAACAATTCACACTCGTGCGACAACACACAAATCACCACGAGGCGATAAACAGTAAACACCAGTTCACACCCCTCACACAGGGCTAGTACAACAAATGCGTGGCAACGCCTCAACGTTCATGCCATCAATTCGATCATACTAGGGAGCAACATCATAACGACAAAGCAAACATCATACATACATTCCCAAACGCAATCGGGAATTGATAGGTTTTTAAAAACGAAAACCACCTTTTGAAAATAATTTAGAAAAACACCGGTTGATCTTGAGTATCACCTTTCAAAAAAAAATACAAACGTGAAACATCGTTATCGAGACTTTGGAAAACCATCTTGTGTTTGAACAAAAATGAGGACACCTTTATTTTAGTGAAAAACTTTCAAAAATATTCGACCCTCAGGTCTAAGCAAAGCATTTCCAAAATTACTGGAAGAAAAAAAATATATATATTTTGGTCCTCAAGGTAGAAGAATTTTGAAACAGATAGTTGCGCTAGTAGGCGCCTTGAAAATACAATCCATTTAAAAGTACATCTCGAATTTTATTTTCTAAGATACTCAAGGTTTTCAAAGATTATTGAATGGGCTAGAATGCCCAAAAAGTTCAGGTAATTACACGGAACATTATAGCGCCGTGGGTCCCGCGTCGGAACCCACCAGGATAAAACCATTTACAAAAACGCCAAAAAGGCTGATGACGGTAATATTTCAAAAACTTATAAAAGTCATTTACAAAGTACTAAATACCGTCGTAAGAATTTCGCCAAAACGATCAAGGCCATAATGCTAAAAACTCGGTTAAGGGAATCGGTTTTCGAAATAAAACTCAGTCGGTAAAATACCGAAAGTCATTACAAAAGAACTCACGCAGCGGATAAAAGAAATATAGTTCAACATGCACAATCCAGCAACACTACTCCTCATATGAACGAAATATGAGAGTCAAATAACCACATATCAAGAAATCAAAATCCATAAGAGGATTCCGTCACTTAACAAATAATCATAAAAATAGCTCGTGTCACACGAGGCACAACACAAAGAAGGGAGACTTACATTCACAGGTCACATGAAGATGATGATCGCCCCACGATACTAATCACGACCAACAAACTCAGACGACGCGTCGCGACACGACTCAGTCAGATAAAATCCGACGAGACAAAACTCAACAAACCCCACTGACCAGACATCCTAGGTTTCCACAACCTAAGCTCTGATACCATTTCTGTAACACCCCCAATCCGCTCAGGGATATTACACGCCGTAGAACCTTTCCTCAAGGATCTACCAGGCTGGTAACAACAATCGAACAACTCGAAAATGCCTTTAAGGCTAAAAAGACACAGTAGACCGATTTGGCCTTTCAATAAAAACATACAACTCAATTCCAAACACATACCCACGCAGGGGTCAAAATACAATAAACTCCCGTACAATGGGGAAAAGATACTGCAGCGGAAAAGAAAATACAACTAGACCAATACGACATCAACGGATCCTCGTGTGATTAGTATCGTTCATCTTTCATCATCCTTCGTGCCGACCCTGTGCTATTCTCCAAAACCTGAATGCAAAAATAGACATCCACCCCCCGAATACTCGGGGGTTAGCAAAACTCCACTGTTTTGCTAGTGCAAGGACAAAGTGCAAATACGAGCCATACAATTCACATTCCACGAATAACAATAACCAGGAATCCTCAAAGTTCCAAACGTAACGAAAAGCACTTCCCGAGGCATGAGTTTGGTAAAACATTCCAAAACCGAAAGATCACAAATTAAAGGAAACAATTTATAAAACAGTTTAAAATGCCATCGGGAGTTTTAATAGAAAACAATTTAGGATTTCCGAATCCTTCTCTTTCCAAAAATCAACAGGGGTCACAGCCCAAAGGTTTTGTTTTCGCAAATAGAAAACCGACAACAATTCAGAGGGCCAGAGCCCAACATCATGTGTCCTCGATGGACATAAAAATCAACACAACGTAATCACGCATGCGCATCGCCTAGGACCGGGACGAAGACACAAATCCTACTCGAGGCCTCGAAGGACCATCCCGAGCTGGCTAGCGAAACAAATCACACACACGCATCGCCTAGGACCAGGACGCCACCATGAATCCCACCCGAGGCCTCGAAGGACCCTCCCGAGCTGGCTAGCGAAACAATCACAACATATCACAACCATAAGTTATCCCGGCATCGGGCTAACAAGCCACGAACCTCGGAGTCCCCGCAAGACATACCCGATGATAACCCCACTAGTTATCCCGGCATCGGGCTAACAAGCCACGAACCTCGGAGTCCCCGCAAGACATACCCGATTGGATAACCCTACGGTCTCGCCCGACCCATACTAGCAAGTATGGATCCCGGAGATTCAACAATCCTACCCGGAGGCACATCACGTATAACAAGCACACAACAATAATTGATTATGAAACGAAACAACATTAAGCATCGCAACCTCCTTTCAAAGGAGTAACAACTAACATCACATCATGTCAAAACCGCAATACACTGTAATGAAGCCATATACGTACACACACATTATCAAACACCACATCAACTCCAAACATATCCAAAGGATACACGTAGTCACTTACAACCCACACACTTACAAAACACACGCGTTTTGAACGAGAACCTTTAACAAGGCTAATCGAATCTTTTGAAAATAATTTTCAAACGACCAAACAAACACATTTAGACGATCACCAATTATCATATCCACAAAACAAGAATAGTATGGGCAAGGTACTTGCCTGAAAATCGGCCGTAAGTATCCCGACGAACACGGCTCAACCGGAAAGCTTCGAAACGTCTGATGCTTTCGAAAAGGAAAACGACAACGAACGGAAAGGTTCAACACGGTTTCTTCGCAAGAAACTCGACCCTAACATCATATAATCCATAAATCAACAATCATACGAGGAAGGATAATCATAGAACGACCGAAAACCCCTCTATGACATTCTATCGGACACCTTCAAGGCGTCGATCAAGAACTCGACCAAAACAACGAATCGATACGATCCAACCATGGAATAACAAGGTAAAAGATATAACACATCTAAATAATCATCAATCCATCACAATCCTAAGTTAAATCGGATTAAAACGGATCAAAACAACCAAAACACCCAAATTCCCAAAACTAGATTTCTAGGAAATCGACCCGATTCTAGATCGGAGGATGTTATAGGATGGATGATTGATGAAATGAACTACAAGACTTCATGGATTGATTGTCAAACAACATCCTTCCATGATTCCCACACCTCCACCTACTAAGAGAAGGAAGAGAATCGGAAAATGGGTGAAAAACCCGATCATAGGCCTTAAATAAAGTGCCGTCGGCCGCCTTACGACGTAATCGCCATGGCCGACTCATCGCCTAGAAATGCCGGAAACGTTACGACGCACGCCGTGGCCTTACGTGCGTAATCGCCGAGCACTACCGGCCGTAACTCGCCGGCCGGCCTGGGCCTGCATCGCCGGCCATGGCTCGGCCGGGGCCAACTCCGACGGCCCGAACGACCCCAAAACCCGAACCTGAATACGAATCGAAGATACAGTTACGAAGTACTCGCAAAGACGAATTCGAACACTAAGAGAACACACGATTCCGACCACCTGAAGGCTCGAAATTCGACAACGGAAAGTAATTACCCCAAACTTTGGGAAATTATGAAAATGGCCCAAAACGTCCGAAAATCACGATACATGATCGAATAACCAAAACGAAGTTCACAACACGTCTAACAAAGTTAAACGGACTTACGGGAAACTCGATAGAGCAGTTTCCAACGAGATTCGCAAGAATCGAACTCAAGTGCGGAAAAGTCGCCAAAAAGCACGGAACTCAACAAAACGATACTGAAATGAACTCGGATGACAAAAAGTGCAGAATTAATCATTCTCGAAATGACGAAACGGTCATGAGCGAGTCGTCAAAACGGACTTTCGCCGAAAAAAGAAATTACCGGAAATCGAAATTACGGGTATTACATTCTACCCTCCTTAAAAGAAGTTTCGTCCCGAAACTTAAAACAAGTAGGGAGAAGCAATATCCCCTCCAGGAAAACTCGACGAGATACACAAAAATGCGTAACTAACGCCCAACGGCGAAACGTTACAAACAACGAAAAGGAATATACTGTGTGAAAACACGCTCCACGACGACCAACACAACGCCACCGGTAGAGACATAATAAAACCAACAAGTGACAAGCGTCATCAAACAGATAATACAATCAAGTCGGTTATCCGAACAATCACAAAACACAACGAACGAAAATCAATATGATTGACCAACCCAATGGTACATAAATCAAAACGTGAGCCAAATCGCTGAACAAATACGGAATTCCACCGCCCAAGGGTTGGAAGATCGAAAACGAGACTAATGTCCTGAACTTAAGGGAATTACAAAGGAGTCTGAATGTTCAACAATCACGAAACGAGATCAACAAATGCCGAACAATCAAACGATTGAACCACAACGATCGAGACAACAAAAATCGAACAATCATGTTCGAATCACGAAGAACAATAAGGTTCAAACAACAACTCCAAGGTTCACATATCGACTCGAGACAATATATGATCCGGTGAAAGCAACAAGATGTGCATTCACATGAGATCTACAGGAAAGGGAATAGCAATTGAATAGTCACAACGTCAAACGAGTTATTCTGAAACAGTACCACACTCATTCGATCAACAAAAGCAAGGGACAGGACAAGCTCAGAAAATATCAACGGACATAAACGAGTCGACAGAGTCGAAAATACAGAAGTTCAAAATCTGATCCACTTCGAATAAAAGAACTAGTAGAACCAAAAGATGTTACTTCCGAACAAGGTTCACAAGAATCGAACCGGACTCGGAAAAGTCACAGCGATAACCAGACCGACCCAAAACGAGATCACAGCTCGTTCGAACGATGAAACCGAAATACAGAACAAGTTCAAAAAGTATCAACGAACACGAGCGAGTCGATAGACTTCAGAGAGAGAAAAAATGCGGAAGTCAAAAATGATAGGGGCATTACATTCGACCTCTTATAAAAGAAATGTCGTTCCCGTAAATCACAACAACGGGAGTAAGGTGACAACACAAAAAGAAAACGACAGAAACATCTCCCATGGGCCTCTCAGAGTCGATCCTCATATCTGCACCGAAGTTCGCGCCCCGAAAGACTCGGAACCCAACTCGCAAAACTGGATCTTGTGTCTCTCGGGTCCACACTTGAAAAGTGTTGCTAACGAGAGGGGCAATTTGCACGTACATGCCCCCGGCACAATACGTTCGAAATGCCTCGGCTCGGCATATCGAAAATATAGATGCTAGATACAATGGAACATAACGTCGTAAAA
>JAWKAU010000667.1:0-44000 GCA_033398695.1 Orobanche coerulescens
ACATGCAAAAGATCAGACCATAATGAGCGACAATGAGTATAAACATTATTAGCATGCACAAATGCTAAATGGCTAGGGACATCTCTAATGACAGTAAACACAGTTAATAATTGATCTAAAACATAAGAAATGTGAGAAATATTTGCCAATTCAGATTTGCAAAAGACCCAAATATTGGGATGAAGTTGGGGGCGCGAATTTTCCCTAAGAAAGACCAAATTAAGCGAACTTAAAAATCGACAAGAAAGAGAGGACATGTGTACCTTAGGTTCTATAATGGCTTAGCCAGTCTGGGGAGTTCTTCTGACAGATGTTCCTAGGAGTAGACTGCGACTGATCACTTTCCAGACCGCAAACATTCCAAAAGAGGATATTCATGTAGTCCGGCCCAGTCGCCGTGCTTAGGCAGCGTTTCTTCAAGTTCCATTTGATCAGCCCACAAACCGGTAGTGGCATTATGCATGGCTTGAAGTGGTTTGGAGATTGGCTGGACATGGACAATGAAGTCTGCCTTGGCATGTTATGCCAAGTTAGGCATTTCAGCATGTTGAGTATCAGCTTTCAAAGATGGATGATCGTGATCGGTAGATATAGACGCAGCAGGCTCTGAATATATCGCCTCTATTCGCCTACCTCTATGAGGAGGAATAGAACGAGATCGAGGTTGGTGAGGTTTTGCTCACCATCACTTAAGATATTCACAAAGATCCGAGTAAAGTGACTGAGTAGAAGAGATTGGCTCCGAGTCCCGGGGGATGCGAGATAAGGTCAACTATGTGGATTCCGATAAAGATATCGAGGACCTCATAGGAGGGGGCATTGTGGGAGGGATATCAGAAAGCGGCTTGAGCGAAGGCAAGGTTTCCTGTGGAGATGACTTTGTCTGTGCCTCGGAGTGGGTGATGACTGAGTCTACCATGTTATGCAAAAGTGAATGGTCATTAGTAGAAGTGAAAGGGGTGATAGCCCTTTCTAGAGCCGCGGGGGGAAGCTCCGTATCATCACTAAGGGCACAAAGGGCCTGAAATGCATTAGAATCAGGCATGTTAGTCTGATGTGTAAGAAAAGCTGACGTGACTCCGGTGATCATCAAAGCGGTGGCGTAGCGGCATGTGAAACCATGGGATGAGGCCTATATTCTTGTCTAGGTGCCTGTTGACGTCAATAGATCTGCCCCATGAGTGGTGATTAGAGCGTGATCGGGTAGAGCAGTATGAGAACGGCTGTTCCAAGTTAGCGGCTAGCGGCAGCCGCTTTTTTCTTAAATATATCTGAAGTATGACCCAAAGAACGACAATAGGTGCACACGTCCAGGATGTTTTCGTAGGAGATAGATGCTAGGGAATAATTACGATCGGCCTCAACAGAAATCTTCTTAGGGAGGGAATCGAACTTCGAAACTTCAACTTCCACGAGGACCCTAGCAAAGTGCCCTACCGAGCCTTCGACAGCTCGTTCATCAATATGTAGAGGGTTACCTACAGCCTTGGCAATATACCCCAGATAGCAAGTGTGTCCCAGTGCTCCAACCCAAGTGCGGAGATGCGTATCCATACTTGCGCGGTAGTGGTGTTGATGTTGTGTGGGTTGAAGTTAGGAACCCATTTAGATAACCGAAGGGTGCCTAGCTTTAGCGACCAAGCTGAGTGACTACTAGCTTTGATTCGATCGGAGTCATTGGAGAATTGTAAATTGTAGCATCCTTTCCCCAGCGGCTGTAACACCCCAAACTAGGCGGATATTACAGTGCCGTGGACCCCCGACTGGGACCCACCAGGCGAATGAAAGCTGATGAATTAAATAATATAATTGTAGTACCGAACCACATTATATTACCAAATACTCCGATGAGGAGCTTAAGTACAATACACCAGGACAATACAGAATACTAGTATATTTTATATGAAGATAAAATACACCACCCTGAATAAATAAACATCTCAAACGGAATTTGCAGCGGAAATACAAATGACGGAAATGACTGAAATGACTGAAATGACTAAAATAACCAGAATGACTGGGGGCCCCTACTAGTATCACTGGGACTCCTCGCTGTCAACATGCTCTTCCCGTGCCTTTGCCTTGCCGTGACCTGAAACAAAATCCCCCAACGGGGTCAGTTACACAGAACAACAATCCTCAAGGGTTGAAAATACACAATCATGATATATCTGAAGTTATGAAATATCCTTAGTTATGAGTTACGCTGAAGAGGAGTATCATAGTACGCCCGTAATGTTCTGTGCAAGTGTACAAGACGAATGACCGGACACACCGGTCCTTGTACCTAATTAGTCTCACGGAGGTAAGCGTTACCGTGTGCGCGGTCCAATGTACCGGTGAACCCAATACATGACCATCGTGTGCCCGACTAAAAATTCCATACAACCATACCCGGCCACGCAATATGAACCCAGAAGGTCATATGAACGAGAATGACCACAATGAATATCCATGAATAATAATTCGACAAGGCCAAGAATGACTCACCGAGATGAAAATAATAGTGACGTGATTGATAACTCAATGAAATGATTGGAACCGTCGTTCCTCGTGAATGAAGTGATTATTCGACAATTACAAGTCTCAATACGGTTAAATACAATGATGAATGAGTATGATTATGAATGAACAACAAAAGGAATGAATATCCTTTTAACCGAGTAAGAATCAACTTACACAACACCGGTGACAATTATCCTTCCACGAACAACGTCCTAATTGAGATATCGGTCGCTCGAACAACCTTGAATAATACAATTACCAACAATCCGTTCAACATACGAATCAAACACGAAAATAACGAACTCAAAACGTCGATACGACTAACCCAAGTTCATTGAGGCATTATATCGAACACTTTGTGGCCAAACTTCGATTGTTTACAACCAAACCTCAATAATACCAATATCAAATCCCCAAGAAGTGTTTCAAACCAACAAAACATCTTCCATACGATCAATAATCCAATATGAATATCCAAATTCATGATTTCAACAACAATAATCGAAAACCCCCAAATCCAATTCAATATTCAAAGTGTTCTTGAATAATCCTTCAATAATCCAATGAATAATCAAACATATCCATAATCATGCATATATCACTTCATACAACATGATCTTAACATCCAAAACATCATATCTCAATACAAAATCGAAATCCAAGATGTTGAAAAAAAATTACCTCTTGAAGATCCAAGCACTTTGATCCGACGAATACGTGTTAGATCGACTATCCAGGCTTCACGATCGAAAGGAGATGAAGAAAATCAAACACTCAAGTGATAGATGATGGAAAGTCTCCCCCCTCAAGCCCTCTCTCTCGTATGGTTGAAAAAAAGGGAAAAAATGAGTGGATCGCTGAAAAAACGCAATTATAGTGCTGACTGCACTGTGTGCCGCGGCCCGGCCGAAGTGTGCCGCGGCACAGGGCCAATCGCCCCAGTGATCGCGGCGTGCAGCGGCCGAGGCGAATGTGCCGCGGTGGACTTCGCGGTGTGCGCGGCCCCATCGGCATGAACCGCGGCCGGGACGAGTATGCCGCAGCGATGACTCAGGTGTCGCGGCCCTGCCCGGCATGAGCCGCGCCCACAAGACAGCCGCCAAAGCTGGAAAATGTGTGTCGCGGCGCACACTCCTTGTCTTGCCCCCACACCGCCCTTGGGTCCTAAAATAATGAAAAATGATCCGGGAAGAGAATAAAAGCAATAAGAATCAATATTTGGGAAACAATAACATGAAATGGAAGTACGGAAACCCCAAAACGGTGGTTCCAAGCCATGATTATAAGGGTTCGCCCAACAAAACACAAATTGAACAATGTGGAGATTAGAAATGACATGAACTCCAACGTCAACATCGACTAATGAATCAATTATAACCATCAAGATAATACTCTTGTCTCGATTCCCGAGTAAGGTTGAAACAATGAACAATATCGATACACAACTCGAAGTTATTCCGAACGGTGAACACGGAAGAATGATTATAACAAGTGAAAAATTACATAGTGACAATTACCGAATGAAATTACTGAATGATAATGACTGAATTACAACCGGGTATTACATACACCCCCCCTCCCCGAAACTAAGGGTCAAACAACTCGGGATAACTCTCCCACATACTATCCTCGGTTTCCCAAGTAGCCTCTTCGACTCCGTGTCTAGACCATTGAATTTTAACCAAAGGAATCGCCTTATTCCTCAACTGTTTGATTCGCCGCTCTAAAACTCGTATGGGACGCTCTTCATACGAATGATCATCTGCAATCTCGATTTCGTTGAACTGAAGTATGTGACTCGGGTCGGCAACATACTTCCGTAGTTGAGAGACGTGAAATATATTATGAATTCGGCTCAATGCCGGAGGTAAAGCCAATCGATAAGCTAGCTCGCCTACTCGTTCCAAAATCTCAAACGGTCCAATAAATCTTGGACTCAACTTTCCCCACTTCCCGAAACGGAAGATACCTCGACTCGGGGATACCTTGACCAACACGTGGTCACCTGTCTCGAATTCTAATGGTCGGCGACGATTGTCTGCATAAGATTTCTGTCGACTCTGAGCGGTCAACAAACGACTCCTCATCAAAGCTACCTTCTTACTGGCGGTTATAAGCATATCGGGCTCGGTGCCGATTGATTCGGATAGGTCATCCCAACAGAAAGGAGATCGACAACGACGACCGTACAAGGCCTCGTAAGGTGCCATCTAAGTCGAAGCATGCCAACTATTATTATACGTGAACTCGATTAATGGTAGTTGGGCTTCCCAATCATCTTTCCATTCGAGGACGCATGCCCTCAACATGTCCTCTAATGTCTGAATAGTTCTCTCTGATTGTCCATCGGACTGAGGGTGAAAAGATGTGCTGAAATTAAGCTGAGTTCCCACCACGATAAACTGATTTCCAAAAATGAGACACGAATCGCCCGTCACAATCAGAAACGATACTCTTAGGAGTACCGTACAGTCTCACTATCTCTTTGATGAACAGCTGGGCAAGTCTCTAGGGACCCCACGTATCCTTAATCTCAAGGAAATGAGCTGATTTAGTTAAGCGATCCATAATCACACAGATCGTATTCATGCCACGACGACTCGTCGGCAAACTCGTGATGAAATCCATAGAAATGTCTTCCCACTTCCACTCTACAATAGTGAGAGGTTTCAGCATACCCGTCGGTTGCTGATGTTCAATCTTGACTTGTTGACAGGTTAAGCATCTCGAAACAAATTCTGCGACTTCTCGCTTCATATTACTCCACCAGTAATTTTGTTTCAAGTCCTTGTACATCTTGCTAGACCCCGGATGAACAGAATAAGGGGTGGCATGAGCTTCTCTCAAAATCGAGTTTTTCAACTCGTCAATCGCCCGTACGCATAACCGATTCTTAAAACGCAAAAGTCCATCCTCGTGGATCACAAAGCCAGGGGCTTTCCCCTGAGCCACATCCTCACGAATGCGCAACAGTGATGGGTCTGAACCCTGATTCTCTCTGATTGCCTCCTTAAGTGACGATGAAATCTCTAACATGCAAAGTTGCCCTTGTACTCGCTGAAGCCAGACCTCGATCTCCGGTCTAAGGAATTCCTGCTGAAGATCCTTCTGAACTGTTAAACGAGCAAGCATATGCTCCTGAACGGACTTACGACTCAAGGCGTCAGCGACAACGTTCGCCTTGCCCGGGTGGTAAAGGATCTTGATATCGTAATCTTTGATTAGTTCCAATCACCGTCTCTGTCGCATATTTAACTCCTTCTGAGTAAATATATACTTTAAACTATTATGATCGGTGAATATCTGACAAGTAACGCCATAAAGGTAATGATGCCAGATTTTCAAAGCGAACACCACGGCTGCTAGCTCCAGGTCGTGGGTCGGATAATTAACCTCGTAAGGTCTCAATTGCCGTGAAGCATAGGCAATAACCTTCCCATTCTGCATGAGCACACATCCGAGACCCTGCCCGGACGCATCACTATAAACCACAAATCCTTCCGTCCCGTGTGGCAAGGAAAGTTGATACGAATCGGTCAACATCATCAAATACAAATTACCAATTCTCGCGCGCACGACTACTTCGTAGCAGTTTTAGTATTTTGCCCATAACTTTCTCGTCCGAAATCCGATTCAGGTGATTCAAGTGGCCATGGAAAGCTAAGAAAGAGAGCTACAAATCTTATGAGATCATAGGATCAAATTCGGACCCATTGGACCCCAGAAATAACAAACGGCCAAAGACACAAGATTTGTGAAGACTTTCATCAAAGGATCTTCATCAAGTCACCATCACCTAAACATGCTTGAAAGGGACCCTTTGTCTTCATATCTTTCACAAGATAAGTGAAGATCACCTCCTTCCCCACCTTATTTGAAAATCGGCCATATTCCCCACCTTGAGAAAGACTTTCATCAAGTCACCATCACCTAAGACTTACATCAAGTCACCATCACCTAATAAAACCAAAACTCACCATGATCTCCTTCCCCACAAAATCGGCCATATCAAGAGATTGAGGAAGACTTTCTTCAAGCATGCTCTTCATGTCACCATCAAGATATCTTCATCAAATCTACACCAAATCATCCTCACAAGTTCGGCCGAAATGATGCATGAAAGGAATGATATTTTGTTCTACTTCATGTCACCATCAAGACCAAGTTTGCTTCATGTCTCTTTCACCTAATAACACCAAGATACTTGATATCTCACCTTTGATTTTCGGCCGAAATGTTAGTGCTAGGAAGTTTCCTTTTCTCGTTTTGTTGTATTTTCTTTCGGTTGGAAACTACTATATATAGTAGTGCTCGTTGTAGTTGTAACATAATCTTGAATCTTGAAAGTAAAAAAACCTTGTATTTCTTTGAAATATACGTTGAACGAGTTCAACAAAACCTTGGTTATTATTTCGACGCGTCTCGAGATTTTAACTTGATCAATTCTCAATAGGTCTTGGGAATAGATTACTTTTATCGAGTTATAGGTCTAGTTCGATAAAACACATCCAAATCCGTATACACTACTACCTCACGGCCGAAATCCATTTAAGTTCGGCCACCCCTTGTATTTTCGAGTGACACTTTGATAATCGTCAAGACATAATAATCTTCCGTTGTATTTCATACGCATTACGTACGTAATTCGTATCATCTTCTTGTTCGATATTTTTTTTATTGTTATATCCGATATTATTCACATACAAAATACATCCGAAAAACTCCATATTCGTAAAAGCCTTCCGCTATCATACACTTACATATACTCCGACCGATACATATCCACCTCTCCCCGGATAATTCGTATCATAAGTGGTATCGAAGCCCAAGGTCATCTCCTTGGGCGATCAACTATATTCACCGAATTTTTTTTTTTTTTGTTGAAACCTTCTTGGGTTGTTCTTCACGGTTAGAAGAATTTTTGCATAACATTGGCAGATTAGCGCAGTCGGAAGAAAACAAAGTTTCCCGTGGATTCGACCGTTGGATCATCACGAAATTTTGACAAAGGTAAGCCAACTCATTGAACTACAGTCTGAACGGTGGAGATCAGATTCTTTGATCATCTTCTTGGTTCATTCTTCACGGATTTCTTGGAAAATTTTCTGTCCGATTTCTTGTCAAGAACTATCTCTTGATTCTTGTTATGGAATTTTCCGAGCTCGATTTCTTGATGACACTCCGTGACGCACTAAACGGCTTACCGGAGCAACGTATGCAAGAAAGACGCAGAGACGATGCCAACAATATTGATTTCTTAGCCCAATTCCGCAAAGATACCGAATTTCACGAGATAGTAATCCAAATGCGTGCATAGATTGGCTTCGTGCTTGTGAGGAGCACTCGGACTTCAAGGCTGCCCGATCAACCGCCGTTTCGTTGGTGGCAAGGCGCCTCAGCGGTAGCGCCGCCGTTTGGTGGCAAAATCAAACAGCCCGTTCACAACAACGTAAGCCTAAAATCCAAGATTGGCTTAAATTCAAAAAATATTTCAATCGAAGGTTCAAATCCCCATCTTACCACCAATCCTTCGACGCCCCACCACCGGCATTCGATCTAAGGTCTTCCTCCATCAAGGAATTCCCAACAGAATTTTTTTTCGATGAAGACAATGTCCCTACGGTCATTTTTAATGAAGTAGACGAGACAGAGTTTTCAACGGAGCAATACAATGAAGAAAGTGAGATGAGCCATGTTTCCCTAATCGATGAACTTGGAACTTGCTATTACGAGCATGAACCAATCAGTTGTGTTGGTCAAATTGACCAAAACGGAATTGATGGGTCGAAGGAATTATTCACACAAATGGAACCTTTTAAAGTTGTGGAAGACAAAATTGAGCTTGGTACTAAAGTTGATCGGTCGAAGAAAATGACAATTTTGGGCCTAAATTTCATATCGACTCGATTTACGGTGATGGACTTATGGTCTTGGATGATTACCAAATTGAGGTTAGTAAACTATTTTGTGATGAGCCATTATTCGTGGAGCCGAATAATTTTGAAAGCGGAGAGTTGGTCGATTGACGGACCGCCAACATTTGATGAGGAACCGAGTTGATGAAGAGGGCTCCACAATAAATTCTGTATTTGCCATTTTTGATGGTGAACCCGATATGGAATTATCGGTGTTTCCACTGCGGAGGAGGAACCCGATGTGGAGATAACTGTCGTCCCATTTCGTATATCCACTCATGTCATGATATCTCAGTATTACAGCGGAGTAATTATTATTATTTTATTAATAATGATAGTTATTTTGTTGGTGATTCTCGAGGGGCCCCACTACCTATCGTCTCAAGATTTTGGGTCATGTACGTATCATGCGGACATCTTCGAGATCAAATACTTAGAGGCTTTAGTTAATTATCTTGGTGACGAGGAGTTCGGAATTGAGGACAATTCCCTTTAAAGAGAGAGGGTATGATACGAATCGGTCAACATCATCAAATACAAATTACCAATTCTCGCGCGCACGACTACTTCGTAGCAGCTTTAGTATTTTGCCCATAACTTTCGTCGAAATCCGATTCGTGATTCAAGTGGCCATGGAAAGCTAAGAAAGAGAGCTACAAATCTTATGAGATCATAGGATCAAATTCGGACCCATTGGACCCCAGAAATAACAAACGGCCAAAGACACAAGATTTGTGAAGACTTTCATCAAAGGATCTTCATCAAGTCACCATCACCTAAACATGCTTGAAAGGGACCCTTTGTCTTCATATCTTTCACAAGATAAGTGAAGATCACCTCCTTCCCCACCTTATTTGAAAATCGGCCATATTCCCCACCTTGAGAAAGACTTTCATCAAGTCACCATCACCTAAGACTTACATCAAGTCACCATCACCTAATAAAACCAAAACTCACCATGATCTCCTTCCCCCACAAAAATCGGCCATATCAAGAGATTGAGGAAGACTTTCTTCAAGCATGCTCTTCATGTCACCATCAAGATATCTTCATCAAATCTACACCAAATCATCCTCACAAGTTCGGCCGAAATGATGCATGAAAGGAATGATATTTTGTTCTACTTCATGTCACCATCAAGACCAAGTTTGCTTCATGTCTCTTTCACCTAATAACACCAAGATACTTGATATCTCACCTTTGATTTTCGGCCGAAATGTTAGTGCTAGGAAGTTTCCTTTTCTCGTTTTGTTGTATTTTCTTTCGGTTGGAAACTACTATATATAGTAGTGCTCGTTGTAGTTGTAACATAATCTTGAATCTTGAAAGTAAAAAAACCTTGTATTTCTTTGAAATATACGTTGAACGAGTTCAACAAAACCTTGGTTATTATTTCGACGCGTCTCGAGATTTTAACTTGATCAATTCTCAATAGGTCTTGGGAATAGATTACTTTTATCGAGTTATAGGTCTAGTTCGATAAAACACATCCAAATCCGTATACACTACTACCTCACGGCCGAAATCCATTTAAGTTCGGCCACCCCTTGTATTTTCGAGTGACACTTTGATAATCGTCAAGACATAATAATCTTCCGTTGTATTTCATACGCATTACGTACGTAATTCGTATCATCTTCTTGTTCGATATTTTTTTATTGTTATATCCGATATTATTCACATACAAAATACATCCGAAAAACTCCATATTCGTAAAAGCCTTCCGCTATCATACACTTACATATACTCCGACCGATACGTATCCACCTCTCCCCGGATAATTCGTATCAAAAGTACAGGTGCCGACATTAACTGGCTCTTGAGTTCCTCAAAACTCCATTGACATGCATCGGACCACGTGTATTTCTTATCCTTTCTCAAAAGGTTCGTCAAGGGTTGAGCGATTTTAGAAAATCCTTCCACAAACCGCCGATAATTGTAATACCCGAGATTTCTATGTAATTGGAACTTGTGATATTGTAATAATTGTACTTTTGTATGAGTACTATTCTCCGTATTTCATAGTCCGATGTTGTCGAGCGTTTAATTTCATGGTTGTGATTTAAAGATTGTAAATCTGCGCATGTAGCGCACGCTATCGGATGTGTTTAGCGTGCGCTAACGTAGATTCATAGCGCACGCTACAGAGGGTCATTAGCGCACGCTATGCATGGTCAATTTGATTGAGACATGCGGTAGGTGAGATCTGGCCGGGGGACCCCTGTCGGATCGTGTCGGATGTACCTGGACGGCTTTCGGGAAAAGCCGAGTCAACGCCTTAGCGCACACTACAGGTATATGCGTAGCGCACGCTAAGTGCCGAGTACAGTTTAGACTGTGAGCCGTTAGCGCACGCTACAAACAGGGTCTAGCGCGCGCTAATAGCCTTTTATTATAAATAGGACAGCATCCTATTCGTGATTTCAGTTCTCTCTACTCTCATTACCCGAATTCCTACACTTAGAACATAACTTCCTTCACCCCAAACACTTCATATCAACATCCTGATTCGTGATTGAAGATCGTATAACATTGGAGATTGGTGTTCAAGCTTTCGGTGTCGGATTGCTTCATTTTCCTCCGTGTTCTTCACTACTTGAGGTAGGTGATTCTTCACCAATGTTAGTAATGTTCTTAAGGACGTCTGATCATGTTTAGATAGCCAGTTATTTCGTTTATGATCGGTCATCATGTTAGAAGGATATTTTCGACGTTTCGACACTTATTCATCGTATGAACCTTTGAACCATCTTAATAGTATGAACTCCTAAGCGTTTTCAAATCGATTTATGATCAGTAATCGGAGATTACCTTGTTCGTATGTTTTACGTAAGGAATCATATGTTTTGGGACTTGGAATAATCGGAACTCAAAATATTTCTTGAAGATCGAAGATAAGATTATGATGTTGAGTTGATTATCCGTATATTTGTACCTCATGATCATGGAACTTCCACAAAACCTTATTAGCATGACATGTTTGAGGATGACTTGTTGTATCGTCATAGAATTCATGAATTCACCACCTTTCGACCCAGTTTTTCCGTTAGCAGTGTTCTGCCATGCAAGGGTAGCGCACGCTAACATATGTGAGTTAACGTGCGCTATCGGGGTTCAGTTAACGCACAGAACGTACGTAGCGTACGTTATGTATCAGCCGATTCGAACTGTCAGTTCGTAGCTAGCGCACGCTAGTCTTACACGATAGCGTACGCTAACAGGCCGGCTTAGCGCACGTTACGTAGAGTACGTAGCGCACGCTAAGCAGTCCAGGCAGATTGTTTATTTTGAGCTATTCGGCCGTAGACCAAATTGTTAGGCCATCGTTCGGCTTGAGATGATTTGTATATCATTCCTTTGTTAAGGTCCGAGCTTGTTACGTTGATCGAAGGAGGCGGCCTTCGAGTGGGTCGAGATCATTGAAGTGTTTCGTCCTTGCCATTTTCGAGGCAAGTATCATTTGTCGAGTTCGATTTATCATGCTTGTGGTTTTGTTCATATTGTTGAATATGAGATGTATTTCTGATAATTCTCGTGATATTCGTTGTTGTTTGTTCGTATTGATGAACATATTAAAATGCATATGAGTATGCATAATTGATTGATTATGGTATAAATGATCCGAGGGGGTCATGAGGATCTATGCTGAGGGCGCTGGATCGAATGTCCACCATGCGCCGGTCCGACGGATCATCATGGGGATCTATCCGAGGGCGCTGGATCGTTGGACGGGTTTTCCACCATGCGTTGGTCCGACGGGATCATCATGGGGATCTATCCGAGGCACCGGATCGCCGATTACCTTGTATTATGTTGATGGAATCGTGAGGATTCGCATCGTTGATTCCTGGCGGAAGTCCGCTTTGCATGCTTTATGATGCATTGATGATTTATTGTTTGACGATAATTGAACTAGCATTGTTTTGCTAACCCCTTCGGGGTGGACATTGTTTTGATGTTCGGGTAGCCGAGGAGCGGGAGGCAACCACAAGACGGAGACGATGGAATGGCTCAGTGATGTGATTGATGTTATTGTTATTGTGATTTGTCTTCTTGGTTCGTTTAGTACTCGAGTACGTCTGTTTTAATAAAGTCAATTCGATATGGTTGTATAAGTTAACTCATTTGATCGGTTGAATCAAATCTGTATTTGAACTTCAGTTGTCCGATTGTATTGTTTTTTTTTACACTTCTTCTAAAATTAGCCTTGTAAATCCTTATCTAAAGGGTTTACTACGTAATTATTCGAATATCTCGGGGTGTTACGAATATGGTATCGAGCTAAGATTTATGGATATCTTGGCGTAGGGTTAGTTGGGTCATTTACGTTATTGATTATTGGTCGCTTGTAACATCAACGAGCCAAAGATCGTCGTGTGGACTGTGGTTGTAAGTTTCCTAATCTCGGATACTACTGTTTTATTTAATTCATGTCTTGTAAACATTGATGGATGTACTTTGAGAAAGTTTGTCCTGGATATTGAGTACTTACGTTTACAGTATGTTGAGAGGAGGTCGTGGATGCGGACGCGGTCGTGGATGCGGACGTGGAAATGCGAGGCAAGAAGAGTCGGTATCTACTCCATAGATAGCCGCTAGTCAAACGGATTCACATTCCGGGGGACAGCAGGGATCGGCAAATAATAATGCAGATCCTAACGTGCCGGGAGTGCTTCAGCAGGTGGTTGCCCAGATAAACCAGTTTGCTCAAGTTGTGGATCGCATGCAGACAGCGATGGGACAGCAGAATAATGTGGATAATCGGGGAGATAAATGGCTTATCGAGGTGGTCAAATTGCATCCTCCGAAATTTGACGGTTCCGCTGAGACGCTTTCGTGGGATCATTGGCTGAAGGAATTAGAGAAGATTTTTGCGGGGATAAATTGTCCCAACGATAGGAAGGTTCCGGTCGCCCAGTATCTTTTGACCGGGGAGGCTTTCGACTGGTGGGAGGCCATCCGACCGGAGGAGCACAATGTTGACTGGACGGAATTCAAATTGATGATGGAGGCGCAGTATTGTCCTCGCCCAGTTAGAGAAGCCCGAGTTCGGGAGTTTTTCTCACCACAAAATTCGGAAGCATCTGTGACGGACGTGATTAAGACTTTTAATCACCAGCTGACTTATGTGCGCCATTTGGTCAGGACCGAGGCGGAGAAGATTTTTCATTTTGACATGCGAATGAAGCCAGAAATTCAGCAGTATATGTCCGGATTTGAATGTACCACCTTGCGACAGTATCAGGACAAGGCGTTGGCCTATGATATGAAGGAGGCAGCAGTAGAGAAAGCGACGGAAGCAAAGAAACAGAAGGTGTCTGGCAACTTCACGGAGGATGATACGAATTCTCACTGGTTATGCGAATTCGCTATCGATACAGCGGAAGGCTTCTTTGACGAGCGGAAGCTATCAGCAAGAAACTGCTGAATCGTGACAACCGCCGCTACAAAGAACAATATCGATAATTGATGAAGACGGTAATTCGATACAAAGAACAGGATAGGAATTTGGCCAATCGAAAATGACTCAAATATCCACCTCCAAACAATGACACTCAAACAGACGTTTTGGACGGAAACAAAGTTAAAACAGGAAATAAGTTCGAAGGATCGAACGACACTTTATGCGGAAT
The DNA here is from genome assembly GCA_033398695.1 of Orobanche coerulescens. Lineage (NCBI taxonomy): Eukaryota > Viridiplantae > Streptophyta > Magnoliopsida > Lamiales > Orobanchaceae > Orobanche > Orobanche coerulescens. Next base: position 14,054 of record JAWKAU010000667.1, read on the forward strand.
ATCGGACAAGTATACAACTGTATCGAAAAATAAACAGAATATCGAAACAAGATATAAACAGATGTTTTATCAAATTAGACCTATAATTTGATAAAGTGATTTCTCCTCAAGACCTATTGAGAATCAATCAGATTAGTATTCGAAACGCGTCGAATAAAAACCAAGTTTTGATGAAAAGCATTCATGATACGAATTATCCGGGTAAGTGTACGTAATGCGTTGAAATACAACGGAAGATTATTATGTCTTGACGATTATCAAAGTGTCACTCGAAAATACAAGGGGTGGCCGAACTTAAATGGATTTCGGCCGTGAGGTAGTAGTGTATACGGATTTGGATGTGTTTTATCGAACTAGACCTATAACTCGATAAAGATAATCTCTCCTCAAGACCTATTGAGAATCGATCAAGTTATAATTCGAGACGCGTCGAAATAATAACTAAAGTTTTGTTGAACTCGTTCAACGTATATTTCAAAGAAATACAAGGTTTATTAATATTCAAGATTCAAGATGTGTTACAACTACAACGAGCACTACTATATATAGTAGTTTCCAACCGAAAGAAAATACAACAAAACGAGAAAAGGAAACTTCCTAGCACTAACATTTCGGCCGAAAATCAAAGGTGAGATATCAAGTATCTTGGTGTTATTAGGTGAAAGAGACATGAAGCAATCTTGGTCTTGATGGTGACATGATGAAGCAATCTTGGTCTTTGATGGTGACATGAAGTAGAACAAAATATCATTCCTCCATGCATCAATTCGGCCGATCACACTTAGGAGGATTTGGTGTAGATTGTGATATCCTCCTCCTTGGAATTACATGGGTGATAATGAAATGAGGGATAATGACATGAAGAAGAAAGTCTTCACTCCATCTTCATTTTCGGCCGTTTGTGTACATGGTGGGGAAGGAGAAGATAACTTCATTATCTTGTCAAGATATGAAGTCAAGATATGTCCCTTTCAAGCATGATATGGCCGATCTTGTGAGGGAAGGAAAATATGATGAACCTTGGTTTTATTAGGTGATGGTGACTTGATGAAAGTCTTCATCAAATCTCAAGCTTGGATCGTTTTTTTAGTGAGGTGGGGAAGGAAAGAATATCTTCATTATCTTGGACCAAATATGATGCTGTCGGTTTTGTCATTTCCGAGATACAATGGGTCCGAATTTGGTCCTATGGTCTTCATAAGATTTGTAGCTCTCTTTCTTAGCTTTCCATGGCCACTTGAATCACCTGAATCGGATTTCGGACGAGAAAGTTATGGGCAAAATACTAAAACTGCTACGAAGTCGTCGTGCGCGCGAGAATTGGTAATTTGTATTTGATGATGTTAACCGATTCGTATCATACCCTCTCTCTTTAAAGGGAATTGTCCTCAATTCCGAACTCCCTTCGTCACCAAGATAATTAACTAACGCCTCTAAGTATTTGATCTCGAAGATATCCGCAGTACGTACATGACCCAAAATCTTTAGACGATAGGTAGTGGGGCCCTCTCGAGAATCACCAACAAAATAACTATCATTATTAATAAAATAATAATAATTATTCTGCGAGGTAATACCGATATCATGATATGAATCATCATATAACCGGTCATCTGAAATGGGAAGCACGACAGTAATAATAGGTCGCTCTTCATCGGATGCTACTACAAGCCCTGGGAAAAACGCTTCGTCGTCTACTTTCATATCAAAATCTTGGTAAGGCTCAAGATATAGATGTTCCGGAATTATAACATCTTCTTTCTCCGTATCAAGAACCGAAAACGCATCATTGGAGTTTGGACAAAAATCTTCAAAATAACTTATAGCGAGACATGGATCGCCGTCGGGCACAACATCAAAAATGTGAAACACAGAATCAATTATGGGTTCCTCTTCGTCAACTGGTTCGGTATCAAACACTGGTGGCCCTTCATAATCCGGACCAATTTCCATGACACTAACCGGCTCCTCATCATTAAAATAATTTGGTCCGTTTTGGTCAATTTGGCCAACATAACCAACTGGCCCATGCTCAAAGTAGCAAGATCCAGGTTCATCAATTAGGGAAACACGGCTCAACTCATCTTCTTCGTTGTATTGCGCTGTTGAAACCTTGTCTCGTCTACCTCATTGAAAATGGTGGTAGGAACATCGTCTTCATCGACAAAAAGCTTTGCTGGAAATTCTTTGATGGGGAAAAACCTTAGATCGAAGGTCGGTGGCGGGGTGGCGCTGAACTTCTGCAATTTCCGGTGTGGAGCCGTTGGTGGATCGTGGCGGTGAGAATTTGTGGGGATGAATTTCCGAGTAAAGTGTTTTATGAATTTGTTCGAGTCTCTTAGTTTGGGTTTACCTTGGTGTAAACGGCTGGTTTTCAATTTACGCCACTGTGTCGAGGCGCGACCACGGCGTTTGCCGCCAACGAGACTCGGCGGTCTCTGGAATTGAATTGTGGTTGAAAAACTCCTCACAAACGTGGAGCCAATCAACACCGCTTACGGATCGGAATGTCCCATGAACTCCTGCACCTGTGTAATGCGTCGCGTAATATTGCCAAGAGATAAATATCGTTGAACTCCATTTTGTTGAAAGATCAAGAACCTTAACTGAATTAAGAAATTCAGGTGTGGTTTCCGATGACAAGAATCAAGAGATAGTTCTTGACAAGAAATCGGACAGAAAATTTTCCAAGAAATCCGTGAAGAATGAACCAAGAAGATGATCAAAGAATCTGATCTCCACCGTTCAGACTGTAGTTCAAGACGTTGGCTCACCTTTGTCAAAATTTCGTAATGATCCAACGGTCGAATCCACGGGAAACTTTGTTTTCTTCCGACTGCTCTAATCTCAACAAAAAAAAAGATCGTTGAATAACTCGCCCAAGGAGATGACCTTGGGCTCCGATACCACTTATGATACGAATTATCTGGGTAAGTGTACGTAATGCGTTGAAATACAACGGAAGATTATTATGTCTTGACGATTATCAAAGTGTCACTCGAAAATACAAGGGGTGGCCGAACTTAAATGGATTTCGGCCGTGAGGTAGTAGTGTATACGGATTTGGATGTGTTTTATCGAACTAGACCTATAACTCGATAAAGATAATCTCTCCTCAAGACCTATTGAGAATCGATCAAGTTATAATTCGAGACGCGTCGAAATAATAACTAAAGTTTTGTTGAACTCGTTCAACGTATATTTCAAAGAAATACAAGGTTTATTAATATTCAAGATTCAAGATGTGTTACAACTACAACGAGCACTACTATATATAGTAGTTTCCAACCGAAAGAAAATACAACAAAACGAGAAAAGGAAACTTCCTAGCACTAACATTTCGGCCGAAAATCAAAGGTGAGATATCAAGTATCTTGGTGTTATTAGGTGAAAGAGACATGAAGCAATCTTGGTCTTGATGGTGACATGATGAAGCAATCTTGGTCTTTGATGGTGACATGAAGTAGAACAAAATATCATTCCTCCATGCATCAATTCGCCGATCACACTTAGGAGGATTTGGTGTAGATTGTGATATCCTCCTCCTTGGAATTACATGGGTGATAATGAAATGAGGGATAATGACATGAAGAAGAAAGTCTTCACTCCATCTTCATTTTCGGCCGTTTGTGTACATGGTGGGGAAGGAGAAGATAACTTCATTATCTTGTCAAGATATGAAGTCAAGATATGTCCCTTTCAAGCATGATATGGCCGATCTTGTGAGGGAAGGAAAATATGATGAACCTTGGTTTTATTAGGTGATGGTGACTTGATGAAAGTCTTCATCAAATCTCAAGCTTGGATCGTTTTTTTAGTGAGGTGGGGAAGGAAAGAATATCTTCATTATCTTGGACCAAATATGATGCTGTCGGTTTTGTCATTTCCGAGATACAATGGGTCCGAATTTGGTCCTATGGTCTTCATAAGATTTGTAGCTCTCTTTCTTAGCTTTCCATGGCCACTTGAATCACCTGAATCGGATTTCGGACGAGAAAGTTATGGGCAAAATACTAAAACTGCTACGAAGTCGTCGTGCGCGCGAGAATTGGTAATTTGTATTTGATGATGTTGACCGATTCGTATCAATTCACCAGAAAAACACAAAGTGTTCTCAATTCTTCAACATTCAATAATCTGTCTATTACAACTCTACTGCCACTATTTATAGGCAAAAGTGGCCTGACAAAATAACTTAAACTATTACAAGCTGTTCCTTAAAATAATGAAAGGATAATAAAAGGTTCTTCATGTCACTTGTTGACAAAAGTAAAAGTTGGGTCTTGTCTCCAAGTTGAAGTTTGACAAGAATCCTGCTGCCTTTATAATAAAGAAATGCTGAAAATTCTTTGTTTAGCTACCACTTGGACCTTTTCCCCCTCCCATGTTGCAACTAGCCTTAAGTTATTCCAATTCCGACAATCAAGGTAACTCCGTACCTCGTATCCGTTTTCTCGCCCAAGAAGTACGTTGGAGTGCGATCGAGGTATTTTACGTCAATTCTTACTTCATCTTCTTCGCTTGGAGTAGTCGACTTCGTATCATCCCCTCCCCCTTTAAGAGGAATTGTCCTCACCCCGCAATCCCGTCATCATCAAGATAAGGAGAAAGATCACCTATGTTGAAAGTAGTATGCACTCCATAGTCGCCCTAAGTTCTAATTTGTAAGCATTGTCGTTCACCTTCGCAACTATTTTAAATGGCCCTCGGCTCGTGGCATTAACTTATTCTTACGCTTACTGGAATCGTTCCTTCCTCAAATGTAACCAAACTAAATCTCCAACCTCGAATAGTCTCGCTTTTGCTTGTTCGACTTCCTTTTATAGGCCTCGTTTATTTCCTTGATTCGATCCCGCACTTTGCTCGTAATTTCATCATTGATTTTAGTTTTGACTCCGCATCCTTATGCACCAATTCGTCACTTGGTAGTGGAATTAGATCTATCGGTATGTAAGGATTCAACCCGTAAACTTCTTCAAATGGAGAGTGTGCAGTGGCATGAGTAGGAGATCGATTATAAGCAAACTCCGCATGTGCCAGTTTGAGATCCCAGTCCTTTTGTGTTTTGCTCACCAAGCCTCGCAACAGCGTCCCCAGTGTTCGATTCGTTACTTCATTTGTCCGTCGGTTTGAGGATGATGTGAAGTACTAAACAAAAGCTTGGTTCCTACCTTCCTCCATAACGTGTTCCAAAAGTAGCTTAGAAACTTTGAGTCCCGGTCCGAAACAATAGTTTTCGAACTCCATGTAATCGCACCACCTCTCGGAAATACAGTCGGCAACATTACTCGCATCATCGGTTTTGTGACAAGGAACAAAATGAGCCATCTTTGAAAAACGATCGACGACAACCATGATCGCATCCTTACCTCTTTGGGTTCGAGGTAAAGCCACAATGAAATCCATTGATACATCTTCCCATGGCCTCTCCTAATTGGTAAAGGTGTGTAGACTCTGGTTTGAACGAACTCTTCGCAACATGGCACGTCACACATTTACTAATTATATTATTAACATCCCCCGCATCCTTGGCCAGTAAAATGTTCCTTAAGCACTTCTAATGTCTTGGCCGAACCAAGTGGCCCCAAACCTCCCCATGAGCCTCTCGACCAAGCAATTCGCGAATCGTGTGCCCAGGTAGACAAAGACGATTTCCCTTAAAAAGAAAGCCCTCCTCAGACGAAAATTCTCCCACCGGCCTGGTTTGCACAGGCGAAGGTTTCGCCAAAATCCGCATCACCTTCGTAATACTCCTTTATCAGACGAACCCTAGCAAACGAACATCAAGAGTGGCGAGTAAGGCATAACGCCTAGACAATGCATCTGCCATAATATTGCTCTTGCCATCCTTATACTTCGATGAGAAGTGAAATGATTGTAAGAATTCCACCCACTTCGCATGCCTGGGACTTAACTTGTGTTGTCCGTTAATATACTTCAAGGATTCATGGTCCGAATGTATGATGAAATGCTTTGGCCGAAGATAGTGACTCCAATGATCTAGAGCCCTCACAATAGCATAAAACTCTTTGTCGTACGTACAATAATTGAGACGAGCACCATTTAACTTCTCGGAAAAATAAGCAATAGGTCGCTTTCCCTGAATGAGAACCGCTCCAATGCCCACTCCGCTAGCATCACATTCCATCTCAAACGGTTGCGAAAAATCGGGTAATGCTAAGATTGGTGCTTCGCACAACTTCACCTTCAACCTTGCAAATGACTCCTGAGCAGCCCTGCTCCAATTAAACGTGCCCTTCTTCAAACATTCGGTTATTGGGCTTGCAATGGTACTGAAGTCTCGAATGAATCTTCGGTAAAATGAAGCTAGTCCATGGAACGATCTAACCTCCGTCACTGTAGTGGGAACCGGCCAGGACTTAATTGCTTCGATCTTCGCTTGATCGACCGACACTCCGTTCTTTGAAATAACATAGCCAAGAAAGACTATACTTTCGACCAAAAATGAGCACTTCTCCTTTTTTCCATACAGCTTCTGGTCTCTAAGGGTTTCGAAGACTTGCCTCAAGTGTTCGAAATGTTCTTGCAAATGATCGATCAGTAGATCAAAATATCATCTAAGTATACAACCACAAATTTCCCATAAAATGGCTTAAGTACCTCATTCATCAAGCGCATGAAAGTACTCGGTGCATTTGTAAGACCGAACGGCATAACGGTCCATTCATACAGCCCGTGTTTAGTTTTGAAGGCTGTCTTCCACTCATCTCCTTCTCGCATTCGAATCTGGTGATAACCACTTCGTAGATCAACTTTTGAAAAGATCACTGATCCGTGTAATTCGTCCAACATGTCATCAAGCCTCGGAATCGGAAATCGATACTTGATGGTTATATTGTTCACAGCTCGACTGTCAATACACATCCTCCAAGATCCGTCCTTCTTTGGAACCAGTAATACCGGAACCGCACAAGGGCTTAGGCTTTCTCGAACATATCCACGATCCATCAGTTCTTCGATTTGGTTTTGTAATTCCTTTGTCTCCTCGGGATTACATCTATAGGCAGCTTTGTTAGGCAACGACACACCCGGTATGAGGTCGATCTGATGTTCAATCCCGCGAATTGGTGGTAAACCCGACGGTAACTCTTCGGGAAAAACATCCGCAAATTCGCGTAATAAGGCATCCATCCTTTCGTTCCGCACAACTATGCCACCATTCCGTGTCTCCTTCAGAACCAACAAGTACACACCTTGCCATCATTAATAGCATGTTCCACCTCCCTTTCGCTAACAAACATGGCCAGTTTTGGCTTTTCACTCCTACTAGAACTCATAGAGTGAATAGCTTGAGGTGACATTGGTTTAAGCACAATTTTCTTGCCTTTATCCCGTAACTCGTACTCATTGCTTCTTCCTCGATGTAAAACGTCCCTATCAAACATCCATGGTCTTCCCAACAGTACATGGCATGCATCCATCGGGAGTACATCACATAATACGTTGTCTTCATATGAACCCATGGCTAGTCCAATCCTCACTTGTTTAGTTACCCTTATTTTGCTCCCATCATCGAGCCAATGCAAAGTGTAAGGTTTCGGGTGAGCCGTAGTGGTCAGCCCGAGTTTAGTCACCATCTCGCTGGAAGCGACGTTGGTGCAACTCCCTCCATCAACGATCAAACTACACCATTTATTTCCAACTTGACACTTCGTGTGAAATATTTGATTCCGCTGTTCCGAATCATTCGATACAGCTTTGGCTTGTAGCGTTCGCAGAACTAAAGCCGTGTCATAGCTTGGAGCATCGTAAGTCTCACATTCCTCTCCTTCTTCGTCCTTAATGTCGAAATCAAATACGTCACCCAGTCTTTCTTCCTCGACCAACAACTCATCTCGGATCGTGATGACTTCCCCGAGTGTCACCACTGCTTGTTTGGACAAGCATTTTGATAATGCCCGAACCCTTGACATTTGAAACATCTCACTTTAGCCAAACTTGTCTCCTTCGTCGTAGTGGGGTACGCGCTTTAGCAGAGTCGCAACAGAACCGGAGTCAGATAGCTTGCCTTAACCTTTGAACTAGATCCGACGCTTGGGTTTCCAAACTTGATCGAAACTCGAGTTTGTACACCTTCATCCTGTTTACGAGCTTCTAACTTCACACATAACCCACATAATGTATCGAAGTCCTCGTATGGATACAGTTCCACCGAGTTAGCTATGCTTCGGTTTAAGCCACGCAAGAATCGCGACATCTTCTGTTCCTCATTCTCCTCTATCTCTCCCATTAAGGTTAGATTCTCAAACTCCTCAATGTACTCGCTGACATTTAACTTTCCTTGCATGAGATCTGCTATCTTCCTGTACAAGGATAACCGGTGTGATGCTGACACATATCTTTTGCGAAGTTTTCTTTTTAACGAATCCGACGAACGGATCTTTTCTTTCCTCGTACGAGCTCTTCGTGTTTTCACTCCTTCGTACCAAAGTGAAGCTCCTTTCCCCAACTTGAGAATTGCATACTTACACCTCTTCTCATCGTCAAGGTCTTTAAATTCGAACATACGATCAATTTTTCGTTCCCATTCCAGGTAAACTTCAGGGTCGGTCCCTCCAACGAACTCTGGAAGCTCGTTCACCTTGAACTCTTCGACATGGCGTGAGGGTCGTTCATAGTCACCACGCCTAGGTTGCCAACGCTGGTCGCGTTGTTCTGGTACGTCACGTAATGCGTCACGAAGTTTTGCCAAGAAATCAGCGTCGTTGAGATCCATAATGCCAAAGATCAAGAACTTGGGGCTCCGATACCACTTATGATACGAATTCTCACTGGTTATGCGAATTCGCTATCGATACAGCGGAAGGCTTCTTTGACGAGCGGAAGCTATCAAGAAAAGCCCAGAATCGTGACAACCGCCACATAAAGAATAATATCGATAATCGATGAAGACGGTAATTCGATACAAAGAAGGATAGGAATTTGGCCAATCGAAAATGACTAAATACCCACCTCCAAACAATGACACTCAAACAAGACGTTTTGGACGGAAACAAAGTTAAACAGAAATAAGTTCAAGGATCGAACGACACTTTATGCGGAATATCGGACAAGTATACAAATCGTATCGAAAAATAAATGTAATATCGAAACAAGATATAAACAGATGTTTTATCAAATTAGACCTATAATTTGATAAAGTGATTTCTCCTCAAGACCTATTGAGAATCAATCAGATTAGTATTCGAAACGCGTCGAATAAAAACCAAGTTTTGATGAAAAGCATTCACCAGAAAAACACAAAGTGTTCTCAATTCTTCAACATTCAATAATCTGTCTATTACAACTCTACTGCCACTATTTATAGGCAAAAGTGGCCTGACAAAATAACTTAAACTATTACAAGCTGTTCCTTAAAATAATGAAAGGATAATAAAAGGTTCTTCATGTCACTTGTTGACAAAAGTAAAAGTTGGGTCTTGTCTCCAAGTTGAAGTTTGACAGCCGCTTTTTCATATAACAAGTTGCCAAGAATCCCGCGCTTTATAATAAAGAAATGCTGAAAATTCTTTGTTTAGCTACCACTTGGACCTTTTCCCCCTCCCATGTTGCAACTAGCCTTAAGTTATTCCAATTCCGACAATCAAGGTAACTCCGTACCTCGTATCCATTTTCTCGCCCAAGAAGTACGTTGGAGTGCGATCGAGGTATTTTACGTCAATTCTTACTTCATCTTCTTCGCTTGGAGTAGTCGACTTCGTATCATCCTCCCCTTTAAGAGGAATTGTCCTCACCCCGCAATCCCGTCATCATCAAGATAAGGAGAAAGATCACCTATGTTGAAAATAGTATGCACTCCATAGTCGCCCGGAAGTTCTAATTTGTAAGCATTGTCGTTCACCTTCGCAACTATTTTAAATGGCCCCTCGGCTCGTGGCATTAACTTATTCTTACGCTTACTCGGGAATCGTTCCTTCCTCAAATGTAACCAAACTAAATCTCCAACCTCGAATAGTCTCGGCTTTCTTTGCTTGTTCGACTTCCTTTTATACGCCTCGTTTATTTCCTTGATTCGATCCCGCACCTGTTCGTGTAATTTCATCATTGATTTTAGTTTTGACTCCGCATCCTTATGCACCAATTCGTCACTTGGTAGTGGAATTAGATCTAGCGGTATGTAAGGATTCAACCCGTAAACTACTTCAAATGGAGAGTGTGCAGTGGCATGAGTAGGAGATCGATTATAAGCAAACTCCGCATGTGCCAGTTTCAGATCCCAGTCCTTTTGTGTTTTGCTCACCAAGCCTCGCAACAGCGTCCCCAGTGTTCGATTCGTTACTTCAGTTTGTCCGTCGGTTTGAGGATGATGTGAAGTACTAAACAAAAGCTTGGTTCCTACCTTCCTCCATAACGTGTTCCAAAAGTAGCTTAGAAACTTTGAGTCCCGGTCCGAAACAATAGTTTTCGGAACTCCATGTAATCGCACCACCTCTCGGAAATACAGGTCAGCAACATTACTCGCATCATCGGTTTTGTGACAAGGAACAAAATGAGCCATCTTTGAAAAACGATCGACGACAACCATGATCGCATCCTTACCTCTTTGGGTTCGAGGTAAAGCCACAATGAAATCCATTGATACATCTTCCCATGGCCTCTCCGGAATTGGTAAAGGTGTGTAGACTCCTGGTTTGAACGAACTCTTCGCAACATGGCACGTCACACATTTACTAATTATATTATTAACATCCCCCTGCATCCTTGGCCAGTAAAAATATTCCTTAAGCACTTCTAATGTCTTGGCCGAACCGAAGTGGCCAGCCAAACCACCCCCATGAGCCTCTCGACCAAGAATTCGCGAATCGTGTGCCTGGGTAGACAAAGACGATTTCCCTTAAAAAGAAAGCCCTCCTGTATCGAAAATTCTCCCACCGGGCCTGGTTTGCACAGGGCGAAGGTTTCGCCAAAATCCGCATCACCTTCGTAATACTCCTTTACTGTATCGAACCCTAGCAAACGAACATCAAGAGTGGCGAGTAAGGCATAACGCCTAGACAATGCATCTGCCATAATATTGCTCTTGCCATCCTTATACTTCGATGAGAAGTGAAATGATTGTAAGAATTCCACCCACTTCGCATGCCTGGGACTTAACTTGTGTTGTCCGTTAATATACTTCAAGGATTCATGGTCCGAATGTATGATGAAATGCTTTGGCCGAAGATTGTGACTCCAATGATCTAGAGCCCTCACAATAGCATAAAACTCTTTGTCGTACGTACAATAATTGAGACGAGCACCATTTAACTTCTCGGAAAAATAAGCAATAGGTCGCTTTCCCTGAATGAGAACCGCTCCAATGCCCACTCCGCTAGCATCACATTCCATCTCAAACGGTTGCGAAAAATCGGGTAATGCTAAGATTGGTGCTTCGCACAACTTCACCTTCAACCTTGCAAATGACTCCTGAGCAGCCCTGCTCCAATTAAACGTGCCCTTCTTCAAACATTCGGTTATTGGGCTTGCAATGGTATCAAGTCTCGAATGAATCTTCGGTAAAATGAAGCTAGTCCATGGAACGATCTAACCTCCGTCACTGTAGTGGGAACCGGCCAGGACTTAATTGCTTCGATCTTCGCTTGATCGACCGACACTCCGTTCTTTGAAATAACATAGCCAAGAAAGACTATACTTTCGACCAAAAATGAGCACTTCTCCTTTTTCCATACAAACACGGTCTCTAAGGGTTTCAAGACTTGCCTCAAGTGTTCGAAATGTTCTTGCAAATGATCGGTGTAGATCAAAATATCATCTAAGTATACAACCACAAATTTCCCTAAAAATGGCTTAAGTACCTCATTCATCAAGCGCATGAAAGTACTCGGTGCATTTGTAAGACCGAACGGCATAACGGTCCATTCATACAGCCCGTGTTTAGTTTTGAAGGCTGTCTTCCACTCATCTCCTTCTCGCATTCGAATCTGGTGATAACCACTTCGTAGATCAACTTTTGAAAAGATCACTGATCCGTGTAATTCGTCCAACATGTCATCAAGCCTCGGAATCGGAAATCGATACTTGATGGATATATTGTTCACAGCTCGACTGTCAATACACATCCTCCAAGATCCGTCCTTCTTTGGAACCAGTAATACCGGAACCGCACAAGGGCTTAGGCTTTCTCGAACATATCCACGATCCATCAGTTCTTCGATTTGGTTTTGTAATTCCTTTGTCTCCTGGATTACATCTATAGGCACTTTGTTAGGCAACGACACACCGGTATGAGGTCGATCGATGTTCAATCCCGCGAATTGGTGGTAAACCCGACGGTAACTCTTCGGGAAAAACATCCGCAAATTCGCGTAATAAGGCATCCATCCTTTCGTTCCGCACAACTATGCCACCATTCCGTGTCTCCTTCAGAACCAACAAGTACACACCTTGCCATCATTAATAGCATGTTCCACCTCCCGTTCGCTAACAAACATGGCCAGTTTTGGCTTTTCACTCCTACTAGAACTCATAGAGTGAATAGCTTGAGGTGACATTGGTTTAAGCACAATTTTCTTGCCTTTATCCCGTAACTCGTACTCATTGCTTCTTCCTCGATGTAAAACGTCCCTATCAAACATCCATGGTCTTCCCAACAGTACATGGCATGCATCCATCGGGAGTACATCACATAATACGTTGTCTTCATATGAACCCATGGCTAGTCCAATCCTCACTTGTTTAGTTACCCTTATTTTGCTCCCATCATCGAGCCAATGCAAAGTGTAAGGTTTCGGGTGAGCCGTAGTGGTCAGCCCGAGTTTAGTCACCATCTCGCTGGAAGCGACGTTGGTGCAACTCCCTCCATCAACGATCAAACTACACCATTTATTTCCAACTTGACACTTCGTGTGAAATATTTGATTCCGCTGTTCCGAATCATTCGATACAGCTTTGGCTTGTAGCGTTCGCAGAACTAAAGCCGTGTCATAGCTTGGATCATCGTAAGTCTCACATTCCTCTCCTTCTTCGTCCTTAATGTCGAAATCAAATACGTCACCCAGTCTTTCTTCCTCGACCAACAACTCATCTCGGATCGTGACAGCTTCCCTGAGTGTCACCACTCGTTTGTTTGGACAAGCATTTTGATAATGCCCGAACCCTTGACATTTGAAACATCTCACTTTAGCCAAACTTGTCTCCTTCGGTACGTAGGTACGCCTTAGCAGAGTCGCAACAGAACCGGAGTCGGTTGCCTTAACTGCCGAACTAGATCCGACGCTTGGGTTTCCAAACTTGACTGAAACTCGAGTTTGTACAGACTTCATCCTTTACGAGCTTCTAACTTCACACATAACCCACATAATGTATCGAAGTCCTCGTATGGATACAGTTCCACCGAGTTAGCTATGCTTCGGTTTAAGCCACGCAAGAATCGCGACATCTTCTGTTCCTCATTCTCCTCTATCTCTCCCATTAAGGTTAGATTCTCAAACTCCTCAATGTACTCGCTGACATTTAACTTTCCTTGCATGAGATCTGCTATCTTCCTGTACAAGGATAACCGGTGTGATGCTGACACATATCTTTTGCGAAGTTTTCTTTTTAACGAATCCGACGAACGGATCTTTTCTTTCCTCGTACGAGCTCTTCGTGTTTTCACTCCTTCGTACCAAAGTGAAGCTCCTTTCCCCAACTTGAGAATTGCATACTTACACCTCTTCTCATCGTCAAGGTCTTTAAATTCGAACATACGATCAATTTTTCGTTCCCATTACAGGTAAACTTCAGGGTCGGTCCCTCCAACGAACTCTGGAAGCTCGTTCACCTTGAACTCTTCGACATGGCGTGAGGGTCGTTCATAGTCACCACGCCTAGGTTGCCAATGCTGGTCGCGTTGTTCTGGTACGTCACGTAATGCGTCACGAAGTTTTGCCAAGAAATCAGCGTCGTTGAGATCCATAATGCCAAAGATCAAGAACTTGGGGCTCCGATACCACTTATGATACGAATTCTCACTGGTTATGCGAATTCGCTATCGATACAGCGGAAGGCTTCTTTGACGAGCGGAAGCTATCAAAGAAAACTGCCGGGAATCGGTGACAACCGCTACAAAGAATAATACCGATAATTGATGAAGACGGTAATTCGATACAAGAACAGGATAGGAATTTGGCCAAGCGAAAATGACTCAAATACCACCTCCAAACAAATGACACTAAACAAAGACGTTTTGGACTAAACAAAGTTAAAACAGAAATAAGTTCGAAGGATCGAACGACACTTTATGCGGAATATCGGACAAGTATACAATCGTATCGAAAAATAAACAGAATATCGAAACAAGATATAAACAGATGTTTTATCAAATTAGACCTATAATTTGATAAAGTGATTTCTCCTCAAGACCTATTGAGAATCAATCGATTAGTATTCAAACGCGTCGAATAAAAACCAAGTTTTGATGAAAAGCATTCACCAGAAAAACACAAAGTGTTCTCAATTCTTCAACATTCAATAATCTGTCTATTACAACTCTACTGCCACTATTTATAGGCAAAAGTGGCCTGACAAAATAACTTAAACTATTACAAGCTGTTCCTTAAAATAATGAAAGGATAATAAAAGGTTCTTCATGTCACTTGTTGACAAAAGTAAAAGTTGGGTCTTGTCTCCAAGTTGAAGTTTGACAGCCGCTTTTTCATATAACAAGTTGCCAAGAATCCTGCTGCCTTTATAATAAAGAAATGCTGAAAATTCTTTGTTTAGCTACCACTTGGACCTTTTCCCCCTCCCATGTTGCAACTAGCCTTAAGTTATTCCAATTCCGACAATCAAGGTAACTCCGTACCTCGTATCCGTTTTCTCGCCCAAGAAGTACGTTGGAGTGCGATCGAGGTATTTTACGTCAATTCTTACTTCATCTTCTTCGCTTGGAGTAGTCGACTTCGTATCATAGGATAAGAGTAGCGGACCTCGCAAGGGTCAGTCCTCTTTTCATTCATCGAGGAGACCTCCGCATCCTTCTCGAGGTGGAAAGAAGTTCCGGGCAGCACCGACTGTTTCAGACGCAGGAAAGAAGTGCTACAACTGTGGCAAGGCGGGGCATGTTCGACGTGATTGTTTCGCGCCTGCTGTGACCTGTTTCGAGTGTGGACAGGAAGGACATCGCGCAACATTTTGTGGGAATGCGACCCGATCATTTGGTGCTCGCACTCCAGCTCCAGCCCCGAAGGAGACGAGTGTGAACCAGACACAGCAAAGTGGATTTCAGCAGCAGAACGCTGGGAAGAGAGAGGCATCCGGTGCTGGGTCCGTTCCTCCACGCCTGTACGAAATGAGAAAATCTGACGATCAGAACACAGCTGTTGCATCAAGTACGATTCAGATCCTTTTGCAACCAGTTAGTGTCTTGTTCGACTCGGGAGCTACGCATTCTTTTATATCTTTGAACTGTGTTAATCGTTTGAAAATCTCGTGCTTGTATAATTGTGAACCTTATATTGTGGGATTACCGAGCGGAGAGAAAATTGTGGGAACACTAGAAGCTAAGGATTTCCCAGTATCTATAGAAGGAAGAGATTGGCCGTCGAATCTTATTGTAGTTGACATCTACGGTGACGATTTAATTCTCGGAGATGATTGGCTCAACCGTTATGGAGTCTTTGAATTACCGAGAGAGAGTCATTTCCATCATTGCCGATGACGGATCGAACACTTATTCCGGATGGAGACCGGAAGCTCGGGAAAATTGATCAAGGCAATGAAAGCCGTGAAATTATCAAGCAGGATGTCACGGACTTTGGTGCTATGCCATGAGGAAAGAGGAAGGAGTAGAGCTCTCGTCTATTTCGATTGTGAATGAGTTCTCGATGTATTTCTGACGAACTACTCCAGGTTACCTCCGCAGAGGGGAGTGGAATTCACTATCGAATTAGAGCCTCGAGCGGCTCCTATTTCCAGAGCACCATACCGCATGGCGCCAACCGAGATGTATGAACTCAAGAAGCAATCGGAGGAATTGTTACGAAGGGCTATATCCAACCTAGTGTTTCTCCTTGGAGAGCGCCCGTTCTTTTGTCCGAAAGAAAGACGGATCCCTCCGTGTATTGATTACAGGGAACTCAATAAGATGACAATCAAGAACAAGTATCCTATACCTCGGATCGATGACTTGTTTGATCAACTGCAAGGGGCAAGGGTATTCTCGAAGATTGACTTGCGATCAGGATACCACCAGTTGAGAATTAAGGAATCGGATATACCGAAATCTGCTTTCAGATCCCGGTACGGGCATTATGAATTTGTAGTAATGCCATTTGGACTTACCAATGCTCCTGCGGTATTCATGCAATTGATGAATCGGGTATTCTTGGAATACTTGGATAAATTTGTGGTCGTCTTCATTGACGACATCCTGATATATTCGAGGGACGCAGAGGAACATGCTGAACATTTACGTGTGGTTTTAAGCACCTTGAGGAAGGAACAGCTGTATGCAAAATTTTCAAAATGCGAGTTTTGGCTTAAGGAAGTAACTTTCCTTCGGCATGTGATATCAGCCGACGGAGTTCAGGTGGACCCGAAGAAAGTCGAAGCAATCTTGGATTGGGAAGCTCCTAAAAACGTGAAAGAGGTCCGAAGCTTCTTAGGACTTGCTGGATATTATCGCCGCTTTGTAGTAGGATTTTCCAAAATTGCTCGTCCGCTCACCCAGCTGTTGCAGAAAACTCAAAAATTCATGTGGAATGAGAAGTGCCAGGCTGGTTTTGACGAACTTAAGAGGAGACTGACGACAGCACCTATATTAGCGCTGCCAGAGGGAACTGATGGATTCATGGTATACAGCGACGCTTCGAATCAGGGTTTGGGTTCTGTGTTGATGCAGAAGGATAAAGTGATTGCTTATGCCTCTCGGCAATTGAAACCGTACGAGATTAATTACCCGACTCATGATCTGGAGCTAGCAGCTGTGGTCTTTGCCTTGAAAATTTGGCGACATTATTTGTACGGCACTCATTGTCAGATCTTTACAGATCATAAGAGCCTCAAGTACATCTTGATCGGAAAAATTAAACATGAGGCAGAGAAGGTGGCCGGAATTGATCAAGGATTACGACTTGGAGATTCTCTATCATCCGGGAAAGCAAACGTAGTAGCCGATGCTTTGAGCCGTAAACTGTTTCTCTTCGAGTGTTGGAAGCACTTACGTCCCAAACCAAGATTCAACGAGAACCGATCCGCGAGGGATTGAGGTATGGGCACCAGAATCCAAGGAAACTTTATGTGATGGAACCGACTTCATCACTAGTCGAGGAGATCAAGTCTAAACAATCGAACGATTCCCCGATCCTTCGATTATGTGACGAAGTAAAGAAAGGAAAAGCCCGAGATTCGTGATACAAGATGATGGGGTTCGAGATTTGAGTCGACTTTGCGTTCCCGAGGATGATGATTTGAGACGGACAATTTTGAAGGAAGCTCATAGCGCCCTATTCTATTCACCAGCGGTAGTAAGATGTATAAAGATTTAAAGCAAAACTTCCGGTGGGGAATATGAAGAAGGACGAGCGAGTACGTTTGAAGTGTTTGACTTGTCAAGAGTTAAGATTGAACATCAACGACCTGCCGGAATGTTAAAGCCGCTTAGATCCCTGAATGGAAGTGGGAAGATATCTCGATGGATTTTGATACGAATTACGTAAGTAAGTGTACGTAATGCGTATGAAATACAACGGAAGATTATTATGTTTGGAAAAGTATCAAAGTATCAACCAAAAGTACAAGGTGGTGACCGAAATTTATACGGTTTTCGGCCGTGAGGTAGTAGTGTATACGGATTTGGATGTGTTTTATCGAACTAGACCTATAACTCGATAAAAGTAATCTCTTCTCAAGACCTATTGAGAATTGATCAAGTTAAAATCTCGAGACGCGTCGAAACAATAACTAAAGTTTGTTGAACTCGTTCAACGTATATTTCAAAGAAATACAAGGTTTATTACTTTCCAGATTCTTACAAATACAATCAAGTACTACTATATATAGTAGTTTCCAACTTTAAGAAAATACAACAAAAACAAGAAAATGAAGCTTCCTAGCATGCTTCCATTTCGGCCGAAATATCTAAGGAGGAGATACCAAGCATCTTGGTTTTATTAGGTGATTAAGACATGAAGAAATCTTTGATGAATCTTGGACTTGTGATGGTGATGGTGACATGAAGAAGATCTTCACTAAATATCATCCCTTATTCTTCAAATCGGCCGAACTCAACTTAGGTGATTAGGAGGATTTTGTGAAGATATGATATCAACCCCTTTGGAATTATTATGGTGACTAAGACATTAGGGATAATGACATGAAGGAAAGTTTTGAGGAAAGTCTTCTTCCAATCTTGTGCAACTCGGCGAATCATGGAGGGATTGTGAGGATTATGTGGTGATATGGTATCAAGCCTTTTGGAATTACTAGGGTGATTATGACATGAAGGAAAATGACATGAAGGAGATATTTGATGAAAGTCTTCATCAAATCTTTATGCTAGGGCCGATTTTTATTATGGTGGGGAAGAAAATATCTTCATGCATCTTGACAAATCATGAGTCCCTTTCAAGCATGATATGGCCGAATTTCATGCTTTCGGACCGATTCCGCTGCCGAGTTTTACGTTACTCGATTCCGATTAACAACGTAACTCCAATCTGCGTATTCTTTTCTCCCAAGTATAATGATGCATGACCATGCGAATTTGTATCGTCGTGGATGTCGATTTTTATTGGAGCTTCTTCGATTTAGATATCGTATCAAGTCTTGAAACTAGAAGAGACAAAAATCTTCATGATCTTGGACCAAATATGATGCTGTCGGTTTTGTCATTTCTTGGATCCAATGAGTCCGAATTTGGTCCTATGGTCTCATAAGATTTGTAGCTCTCTTTCTTAGCTTTCCATGGCCAATTGAATCACTCCGAATCAGATTTCGACGAGAAAGTTATGGACAAAATACTAAAAGCTGCTGAAGTCGTCGTATGCGCGAGAATTGGTAATTTGTCCATGTATTTTGCATGAGGATTTTATGTATGCTCGCGACTCAACCAAGCTTGGTCGGATAATCTTCTTTTTGTATTTGATGATGTTGACCGATTCGTATCATACCCTCTCTCTTTAAAGGGAATTGTCCTCAATTAGAACTCCCTTCGTCACCAAGATAATTGACTAAAGCCTCTAAGTATTTGATCTCGAAGATGTCCGCATGATGCGTACATGGCCCAAAATCTTGAGACGATAGGTAGTGGGGCCCCTCGAGAATCACCAACAAAATAACTATCATTATTAATAAAATAATAATAATTACTCCGCTGTAATACCGATATCATGACATGAGTGGATATCTGAAATGGGACGACGGTTAACTCCACATCGGGTTCCTCCTCCGCACTGGAAACACCGATTTCTTGGGTTCATCATCAAAAATGGAAAACACAGAATTTATTACGGTGGGAACCATAGGATTTATTACGATTCCTCTTCATCAATTGATTCCTCATCAAATGTCAAGGTCCGTCATAATCTAACCAACACTCCGTTTCAATATTACTGGGCTCCTCCAATAATGTCTCATCAAAAATTAATCCACTAGGCTCGTTTCGTATCGCAACAAAGTCATACGACCCACTTTGCTCCGATAGGCGGCTCGACTCAACCATCGTCTTCTTTGTCATCAAAAATGCCGCAGAAATTTCACATATCAAAGTCGCGTGACAAAGAGTTCATTTTCAATATTAGCCGTTTGAAAGCATAAGGCCGTGATCTTGTTTCGCGTTACTAAAATAATTTGGTCCGTTTTGGTCAATTTGGCCAACACAACCAACTCGCCCATGATCAAAGTAGCAAGATCTAGGTTCGCGACTAGGAGACACGGCTCAACTCATCTTCTTCGTTGAATTGCTCCGTTGAAAACTCGTCTCGTCTACTTCATTGAAAATGGTGGTAGGGACATCGTCTTCACAAAAAAACTTATTTGAAATTCTTCGATGAAAAAAATCTTTGATCAAAGGTTACGGCGGGCGTCGAAGGATTGGTGGTGGGGAACAACGAGTGGTGGTATGGTTTGAACCTTCGATTGAAATATTTTGTGAATTTTTGCCAATCTTTGATTTTTGGCTTACGTTGTTGTGAACGGATCGCTTTGATTTTGCCACCAGACGGCGGCGCTACCGCGGGGGAGCCTTGCTACCAACAAAACGCGGCGGTTGATCGGGGCAGCCTTGAAGTCCGAGTGCTCCTCACAAGCACGAAGCCAATCTATGCACGCATTTGGATTACTATCTCCGTGAAATTCCGGTATGCTGCGGAATTTGGCCAAGAAATCAATATCGTTGGCATCGTCCCTGTGTCTTTCTTGCATACGTTGCTCCGGTAAGCCGTTTAGTGCGTCACGGAGTGTCATCAAGAAATCGAGCTCGGAGAAATCCATAACAAGAATCAAAAGATAGTTCTTGACAAGAAATCGGACAGAAAATTTTCCCAAGAAATCCGTGAAGAATGAACCAAGAAGATGATCAAAGAATCTGATCTCCACCGTTCAGACTGTAGTTCAATGAGTTGGCTTACCTTTGTCAAAATTTCGTGATGATCCAACGGTCGAATCTACGGGAAACTTTGTTTTCTTCCGAATGCGCTAATCTGGCAATGTTATGCGAAAATTCTTCTAACCGTGAAGAACAACCCAAGAAGGTGACTAAATACTTCAAAAAAAAAAATTCGGTGAATATAGTTGATCGCCCAAGGAGATGACCTTGGGCTCCGATACCACTTATGATACGAATTACGTAAGTAAGTGTACGTAATGCGTATGAAATACAACGGAAGATTATTATGTTTGGAAAAGTATCAAAGTATCAACCAAAAGTACAAGGTGGTGACCGAAATTTATACGGTTTTCGGTCGTGAGGTAGTAGTGTATACGGATTTGGATGTGTTTTATCGAACTAGACCTATAACTCGATAAAAGTAATCTCTTCTCAAGACCTATTGAGAATTGATCAAGTTAAAATCTCGAGACGCGTCGAAACAATAACTAAAGTTTGTTGAACTCGTTCAACGTATATTTCAAAGAAATACAAGGTTTATTACTTTCGATTCTTACAAATACAATCAAGTACTACTATATATAGTAGTTTCCAACTTTAAGAAAATACAACAAAAACAAGAAAATGAAGCTTCCTAGCATGCTTCCATTTCGGCCGAAATATCTAAGGAGGAGATACCAAGCATCTTGGTTTTATTAGGTGATTAAGACATGAAGAAATCTTTGATGAATCTTGGACTTGTGATGGTGATGGTGACATGAAGAAGATCTTCACTAAATATCATCCCTTATTCTTCAAATCGGCCGAACTCAACTTAGGTGATTAGGAGGATTTTGTGAAGATATGATATCAACCCCTTTGGAATTATTATGGTGACTAAGACATTAGGGATAATGACATGAAGGAAAGTTTTGAGGAAAGTCTTCTTCCAATCTTGTGCAACTCGGCCGAATCATGGAGGGATTGTGAGGATTATGTGGTGATATGGTATCAAGCCTTTTGGAATTACTAGGGTGATTATGACATGAAGGAAAATGACATGAAGGAGATATTTGATGAAAGTCTTCATCAAATCTTTATGCTAGGGCCGATTTTTATTATGGTGGGGAAGAGAAAATATCTTCATGCATCTTGACAAATCATGAGTCCCTTTCAAGCATGATATGGCCGAATTTCATGCTTTGGACCGATTCCGTCGTGCCGAGTTTTACGTTACTCCGATTCCGATTAACAACGTAACTCCAATCTGCGTATTCTTTTCTCCCAAGTATAATGATGCATGACCATGCGAATTTGTATCGTCGTGGATGTCGATTTTTATTGGAGCTTCTTCGATTTAGATATCGTATCAAGTCTTGAAACTAGAAGAGACAAAAATCTTCATGATCTTGGACCAAATATGATGCTGTCGGTTTTGTCATTTCTGGGATCCAATGAGTCCGAATTTGGTCCTATGGTCTCATAAGATTTGTAGCTCTCTTTCTTAGCTTTCCATGGCCACTTGAATCACCTCAATCGATTTGGACGAAAGTTATGGACAAAATACTAAAGCGCTACGAAGTCGTCGTGCGCGCGAGAATTGGTAATTTGTCCATGTATTTTGCATGAGGATTTTATGTATGCCTGCGACTCAACCAAGCTTGGTCGGATAATCTTCTTTTTTGTATTTGATGATGTTGACCGATTCGTATCATACCCTCTCTCTTTAAAGGGAATTGTCCTCAATTCCGAACTCCCTTCGTCACCAAGATAATTGACTAAAGCCTCTAAGTATTTGATCTCGAAGATGTCCGCATGCGTACATGGCCCAAAATCTTGAGACGATAGGTAGTGGGGCCCTCGAGAATCACCAACAAAATAACTATCATTATTAATAAAATAATAATAATTACTCCGCTGTAATACCGATATCATGACATGAGTGGATATCCGAAATGGGGCCTTGCAGTTAACTCCACATCGGGTTCCTCCTCCGCATTGGAAACACCGATTTCTTGGGTTCATCATCAAAAATGGAAAACACATAATTTATTACGGTGGGAACCATAGGAATAATTACGGATTCCTCTTCAACAATTGATTCCTCATCAAATGTGGCGGTCCGTCATAATCTAACCAACACTCCGCTTCAATATTCCGGGCTCCTCCAATAATGTCTCATCAAAAATTAATCCACTAGGCTCGTTTCGTATCGCAAGAAAGTCATTCGACCAACTTTGCTCAGATAGGGCAGCTCGAATCCATCCATGGTATTCTTTGTCATCAAAATATGCCGCAGAAATTCTGTCATATCAAAGTCGCGGTGACAAAGAGTTCATTTTCAATATTAGCCGCTTTGAAAGCATAAGGCCGTGATCTTGTTTCGCGTTACTAAAATAATTTGGTCCGTTTTGGTCAATTTGGCCAACACAACCAATCGCCCATGATCAAAGTAGCAAGATCTAGGTTCGTCGACTAGGGAGACACGGCTCAACTCATCTTCTTCGTTGAATTGCTCCGTTGAAAACTCGTCTCGTCTACTTCATTGAAAATGGTGGTAGGGACATCGTCTTCGTCAAAAAAAACTTACTGAAATTCTTCGATGAAAAAAATCTTTGATCAAAGGTTGGCGGCGGGCGTCGAAGGATTGGTGGTGGGGAACAACGAGTGGTGGTATGGTTTGAACCTTCGATTGAAATATTTTGTGAATTTTTGCCAATCTTTGATTTTGGCTTACGTTGTTGTGAACGGATCGCTTCGCTTTTGCCACCAGACGGCGGCGGCGCTACGCGGAGGCGCCTTGCTACCAACAAAACGCGGCGGTTGATCGGGCGGCCTTGAAGTCCGAGTGCTCCTCACAAGCACGAAGCCAATCTATGCACGCATTTGGATTACTATCTCCGTGAAATTCCGGTATCTTTGCGGAATTTGGCCAAGAAATCAATATCGTTGGCATCGTCCCCTGTGTCTTTCTTGCATACGTTGCTCCGGTAAGCCGTTTAGTGCGTCACGGAGTGTCATCAAGAAATCGAGCTCGGAGAAATCCATAACAAGAATCAAAAGATAGTTCTTGACAAGAAATCGGACAGAAAATTTTCCCAAGAAATCCGTGAAGAATGAACCAAGAAGATGATCAAAGAATCTGATCTCCACCGTTCAGACTGTAGTTCAATGAGTTGGCTTACCTTTGTCAAAATTTCGTGATGATCCAACGGTCGAATCTACGGGAAACTTTGTTTTCTTCCGAATGCGCTAATCTGGCAATGTTATGCGAAAATTCTTCTAACCGTGAAGAACAACCCAAGAAGGTGACTAAATACTTCAAAAAAAAAAATTCGGTGAATATAGTTGATCGCCCAAGGAGATGACCTTGGGCTCCGATACCACTTATGATACGAATTACGTAAGTAAGTGTACGTAATGCGTATGAAATACAACGGAAGATTATTATGTTTGGAAAAGTATCAAAGTATCAACCAAAAGTACAAGGTGGTGACCGAAATTTATACGGTTTTCGGCCGTGAGGTAGTAGTGTATACGGATTTGGATGTGTTTTATCGAACTAGACCTATAACTCGATAAAAGTAATCTCTTCTCAAGACCTATTGAGAATTGATCAAGTTAAAATCTCGAGACGCGTCGAAACAATAACTAAAGTTTGTTGAACTCGTTCAACGTATATTTCAAAGAAATACAAGGTTTATTACTTTCCAGATTCTTACAAATACAATCAAGTACTACTATATATAGTAGTTTCCAACTTTAAGAAAATACAACAAAAACAAGAAAATGAAGCTTCCTAGCATGCTTCCATTTCGGCCGAAATATCTAAGGAGGAGATACCAAGCATCTTGGTTTTATTAGGTGATTAAGACATGAAGAAATCTTTGATGAATCTTGGACTTGTGATGGTGATGGTGACATGAAGAAGATCTTCACTAAATATCATCCCTTATTCTTCAAATCGGCCGAACTCAACTTAGGTGATTAGGAGGATTTTGTGAAGATATGATATCAACCCCTTTGGAATTATTATGGTGACTAAGACATTAGGGATAATGACATGAAGGAAAGTTTTGAGGAAAGTCTTCTTCCAATCTTGTGCAACTCGGCCGAATCATGGAGGGATTGTGAGGATTATGTGGTGATATGGTATCAAGCCTTTTGGAATTACTAGGGTGATTATGACATGAAGGAAAATGACATGAAGGAGATATTTGATGAAAGTCTTCATCAAATCTTTATGCTAGGGCCGATTTTTATTATGGTGGGGAAGAGAAAATATCTTCATGCATCTTGACAAATCATGAGTCCCTTTCAAGCATGATATGGCGAATTTCATGCTTGACCGATTCCGCTGCCGAGTTTTACGTTACTCCGATTCCGATTAACAACGTAACTCCAATCTGCGTATTCTTTTCTCCCAAGTATAATGATGCATGACCATGCGAATTTGTATCGTCGTGGATGTCGATTTTTATTGGAGCTTCTTCGATTTAGATATCGTATCAAGTCTTGAAACTAGAAGAGACAAAAATCTTCATGATCTTGGACCAAATATGATGCTGTCGGTTTTGTCATTTCTGGGATCCAATGAGTCCGAATTTGGTCCTATGGTCTCATAAGATTTGTAGCTCTCTTTCTTAGCTTTCCATGGCCACTTGAATCACCTCAATCGATTTGGACGAGAAAGTTATGGACAAAATACTAAAGCGCTACGAAGTCGTCGTGCGCGCGAGAATTGGTAATTTGTCCATGTATTTTGCATGAGGATTTTATGTATGCCTGCGACTCAACCAAGCTTGGTCGGATAATCTTCTTTTTTGTATTTGATGATGTTGACCGATTCGTATCATACCCTCTCTCTTTAAAGGGAATTGTCCTCAATTCCGAACTCCCTTCGTCACCAAGATAATTGACTAAAGCCTCTAAGTATTTGATCTCTAAGATGTCCGCGGGCGTACATGGCCCAAAATCTTGAGACGATAGGTAGTGGGCCCCTCGAGAATCACCAACAAAATAACTATCATTATTAATAAAATAATAATAATTACTCCGCTGTAATACCGATATCATGACATGAGTGGATATCTGAAATGGGACGCACGGTTAACTCCACATCGGGTTCCTCCTCCGACTGGAAACACCGATTTCTTGGGTTCATCATCAAAAATGGAAAACACAGAATTTATTACGGTGGGAACCATAGGATTTATTACGGATTCCTCTTCATCAATTGATTCCTCATCAAATGTCAAGGTCCGTCATAATCTAACCAACACTCCGTTTCAATATTACTGGGCTCCTCCAATAATGTCTCATCAAAAATTAATCCACTAGGCTCGCCAGATCGCAACAAAGTCATACGACCCACTTTGCTCCGATAGGGCGGCTCGACTCAACCATCGTCTTCTTTGTCATCAAAAATGCCGCAGAAATTCTCGTCATATCAAAGTCGCTGACAAAGAGTTCATTTTCAATATTAGCCGTTTGAAAGCATAAGGCCGTGATCTTGTTTCGCGTTACTAAAATAATTTGGTCCGTTTTGGTCAATTTGGCCAACACAACCAACTGGCCCATGATCAAAGTAGCAAGATCTAGGTTCGTCGACTAGGGAGACACGGCTCAACTCATCTTCTTCGTTGAATTGCTCCGTTGAAAACTCTGTCTCGTCTACTTCATTGAAAATGGTGGTAGGGACATCGTCTTCGTCAAAAAAAACTTCGCTGGAAATTCTTCGATGAAAAAAAAATCTTTGATCAAAGGTTGGCGGCGGGGCGTCGAAGGATTGGTGGTGGGGGAACAACGAGTGGTGGTATGGTTTGAACCTTCGATTGAAATATTTTGTGAATTTTTGCCAATCTTTGATTTTTGGCTTACGTTGTTGTGAACGGGACTGTTTCAGTTTTTGCCACCAGACGGCGGCGCTACCGCGGAGGCGCCTTGCTACCAACAAAACGCGGCGGTTGATCGGGGCAGCCTTGAAGTCCGAGTGCTCCTCACAAGCACGAAGCCAATCTATGCACGCATTTGGATTACTATCTCCGTGAAATTCCGGTATGCTGCGGAATTTGGCCAAGAAATCAATATCGTTGGCATCGTCCCTGTGTCTTTCTTGCATACGTTGCTCCGGTAAGCCGTTTAGTGCGTCACGGAGTGTCATCAAGAAATCGAGCTCGGAGAAATCCATAACAAGAATCAAAAGATAGTTCTTGACAAGAAATCGGACAGAAAATTTTCCCAAGAAATCCGTGAAGAATGAACCAAGAAGATGATCAAAGAATCTGATCTCCACCGTTCAGACTGTAGTTCAATGAGTTGGCTTACCTTTGTCAAAATTTCGTGATGATCCAACGGTCGAATCTACGGGAAACTTTGTTTTCTTCCGAATGCGCTAATCTGGCAATGTTATGCGAAAATTCTTCTAACCGTGAAGAACAACCCAAGAAGGTGACTAAATACTTCAAAAAAAAAAAATTCGGTGAATATAGTTGATCGCCCAAGGAGATGACCTTGGGCTCCGATACCACTTATGATACGAATTACGTAAGTAAGTGTACGTAATGCGTATGAAATACAACGGAAGATTATTATGTTTGGAAAAGTATCAAAGTATCAACCAAAAGTACAAGGTGGTGACCAAATTTATTCGGTTTTCTGGCGTGAGGTAGTTTTGTATACTGATTTGTATGTGTTTTATCTAACTAGACCTATAACTCGATAAAAGTAATCTCTTCTCAAGACCTATTGAGAATTGATCAAGTTAAAATCTCGAGACGCCGAAACAATAACTAAAGTTTGTTGAACTCGTTCAACGTATATTTCAAAGAAATACAAGGTTTATTACTTTCGATTCTTACAAATACAATCAAGTACTACTATATATAGTAGTTTCCAACTTTAAGAAAATACAACAAAAACAAGAAAATGAAGCTTCCTAGCATGCTTCCATTTCGCCGAAATATCTAAGGAGGAGATACCAAGCATCTTGGTTTTATTAGGTGATTAAGACATGAAGAAATCTTTGATGAATCTTGGACTTGTGATGGTGATGGTGACATGAAGAAGATCTTCACTAAATATCATCCCTTATTCTTCAAATCGGCGAACTCAACTTAGGTGATTAGGAGGATTTTGTGAAGATATGATATCAACCCCTTTGGAATTATTATGGTGACTAAGACATTAGGGATAATGACATGAAGGAAAGTTTTGAGGAAAGTCTTCTTCCAATCTTGTGCAACTCGGCCGAATCATGGAGGGATTGTGAGGATTATGTGGTGATATGGTATCAAGCCTTTTGGAATTACTAGGGTGATTATGACATGAAGGAAAATGACATGAAGGAGATATTTGATGAAAGTCTTCATCAAATCTTTATGCTAGGGCCGATTTTTATTATGGTGGGGAAGAGAAAATATCTCCATGCATCTTGACAAATCATGAGTCCCTTTCAAGCATGATATGGCCGAATTTCATGCTTTCGGACCGATTCCGTCGTCGAGTTTTACGTTACTCCGATTCCGATTAACAACGTAACTCCAATCTGCGTATTCTTTTCTCCCAAGTATAATGATGCATGACCATGCGAATTTGTATCGTCGTGGATGTCGATTTTTATTGGAGCTTCTTCGATTTAGATATCGTATCAAGTCTTGAAACTAGAAGAGACAAAAATCTTCATGATCTTGGACCAAATATGATGCTGTCGGTTTTGTCATTTCTGGGATCCAATGATTCCGAATTTGGTCCTATGGTCTCATAAGATTTGTAGCTCTCTTTCTTAGCTTTCCATGGCCACTTGAATCACCTGAATCAGATTTCGGACGAGAAAGTTATGGACAAAATACTAAAACTGCTACGAAGTCGTCAAAGCGAGAATTGGTAATTTGTCCATGTATTTTGCATGAGGATTTTATGTATGCTGCGACTCAACCAAGCTTGGTCGGATAATCTTCTTTTTGTATTTGATGATGTTGACCGATTCGTATCATACCTTCTCTCTTTAAAGGGAATTGTCCTCAATTAGAACTCCCTTCGTCACCAAGATAATTGACTAAAGCCTCTAAGTATTTGATCTCGAAGATGTCCGCAAATGCGTACATGGCCCAAAATCTTGAGACGATAGGTAGTGGGGCCCTCGAGAATCACCAACAAAATAACTATCATTATTAATAAAATAATAATAATTACTCCGCTGTAATACCGATATCATGACATGAGTGGATATCTCGAAATGGGGCCTTGCAGTTAACTCCACATCGGGTTCCTCCTCCGAGTGGAAACACTGATTTCTTGGGTTCATCATCAAAAATGGAAAACACGTAATTTATTACGGTGGGAACCATAGGATTTATTACGGATTCCTCTTCATCAATTGATTCCTCATCAAATGTCAAGCGGTCCGTCATAATCTAACCAACACTCCGTTTCAATATTCTTTGGGCTCCTCCAATAATGTCTCATCAAAAATTAATCCACTAGGCTCGTTTCGTATCGCAACAAAGTCATACGACCCACTTTGCTCCGATAGGTACTCGACTCAACCATCGTCTTCTTTGTCATCAAAAATGCCGCAGAAATTCTCGTTATATCAAAGTCGTCGGTGACAAAGAGTTCATTTTCAATATTAGCCGTTTGAAAGCATAAGGCCGTGATCTTGTTTCGCGTTACTAAAATAATTTGGTCCGTTTTGGTCAATTTGGCCAACACAACCAATCGCCCATGATCAAAGTAGCAAGATCTAGGTTCGTCGACTAGGAGACACGGCTCAACTCATCTTCTTCGTTGAATTGCTCCGTTGAAAACTCTGTCTCGTCTACTTCATTGAAAATGGTGGTAGGGACATCGTCTTCGTCAAAAAAACTTATTTGGAAATTCTTCGATGAAAAAAATCTTTGATCAAAGGTTGGCGGCGGGCGTCGAAGGATTGGTGGTGGGGAACAACGAGTGGTGGTATGGTTTGAACCTTCGATTGAAATATTTTGTGAATTTTTGCCAATCTTTGATTTTTGGCTTACGTTGTTGTGAACAGGTGTTTGATTTTGCCACCAGACGGCGGCGCTACCGCGGAGGCGCCTTGCTACCAACAAAACGCGGCGGTTGATCGGGACAGCCTTGAAGTCCGAGTGCTCCTCACAAGCACGAAGCCAATCTATGCACGCATTTGGATTACTATCTCCGTGAAATTCCGGTATGCTGCGGAATTTGGCCAAGAAATCAATATCGTTGGCATCGTCCCTGTGTCTTTCTTGCATACGTTGCTCCGGTAATCCGTTTAGTGCGTCGCGGAGTGTCATCAAGAAATCGAGCTCGGAGAAATCCATAACAAGAATCAAAAGATAGTTCTTGACAAGAAATCGGACAGAAAATTTTCCCAAGAAATCCGTGAAGAATGAACCAAGAAGATGATCAAAGAAT